>LPNX011053505.1:453972-506905 GCA_001517045.1 Pseudotsuga menziesii
CTTTATGACTTCTAATTTTAATAGTGTTCTTGTCTTTCTTTATTTCCATGATGATATTATGAGCCAACAACTCATTTGAAACATATTTATTTTGAAAAATCAATTGATTTTACATGCCACCATATCCAATATATTAGGAAGCTCAGAATTTCTTTCAATTCCTTGGCTAGCTCATCCATAAGCCACTCATTGACATACGATTCTAGCAAATATGTAGAGGAAAAATTATTTGGTTTAAAGGTAAGGCCAATAACCTTCCAAATATCTCTAACAACTGCACACAAAACAAACAAATGATATACCATTTTAACTGCTTGAGAGCATAGGAAACACTTGTTGGGCATGCTCCACACTCACTTTAATCTATTATCCCAAGTCAACATTTTGTTATCCAATGTTAACCATAAGATTATATTCACCTTCAATGGACCAGGAATATTTCAGACTATAGTCCACAGCCACCTTTTTTCTCTAGGGAACATCTCTTTCACTTTTGCAGCAAAGTCTAGCCTTTCCATCAGATCACTAATGGCCCTATTCTTGGACCAAAATAAACAATCCTCTTCCAAAATACTGATGGATTTGAGGGATATTGTTTGATATATCTCGCCCAATATTCCATTATGTTGTCGACTAGCTCGAGTCCCACTGCCGACTTCCATCTATGAATGTGATGATTTGGATCTTAGAAGTCCCTATGCATCTCAAATGAAGATTCCCTTTTTTGTAGCAAATTCACAATCTCTTTAGAGAGTAATAAAGGTTCATCCACCCTAATTCATTGCTCTTCACCAATCCATAGCCTCCTTCCATTTTTTTAGTCCCCAACAAACATAAATATCATATGTTAACATACACATCTAAAATTAGCTAACATCATCTAACATACACATCTATAATCACCTATCAAACATAAGCACCATTTAACATGCACATAAAATATTAACTAACATAATCTAACATACAACACATCAGTCACTTTTAACATGCACATCTAAAAAAAAAATTGTGTAACAACATCATCTAGCATTAACATCAAAAATCACCTAAAATACACATTTAAACATTACCTAACTTCATCTAACATATACATCAAGGAAAATTTTAAGGATCCGTACTTTTCTCAAAGTGTATAAACGTTGATGAATCTTACTAATTCTTAAATGTGCAACCATAAAATGTTTGTTTTTATTTTGTAAAAATTTTCAAATTTTTAAGGATTTTATATAGTTTTGGGGCAATTTTGATGATTTTTAGAGTAAAGAAATTTATCCCATGGAACTTGGTGAATCATTTTTGAAAAAAAGGCAAATTTGTGAATATTTTTTTGGTAAAAAAGGTCAAAAAACAGTCCATGGTGTGAATTTCACCCCTAAAATTTTGCATGATATACATCTAATAGATAGAAAAATTTAACACATAAATGTAATCATCACTTATAACAAAACACGAGCATTATCTAAGATAGTCATCACACACATATAAGAAAAATCATTTAACATACACAGCTATCAAACACATCTAGAAAACATATCTAACATGACCTAACATATACATTCACATCAACATCAACATCACCATAAAAAATGTGGTGTGTGTGTGTGTGAACAATAATATCAAACTCATCATACATGACAAATATACATATTAAGTCCAATAACTTCTATGAGATAGCTAGTCCACCTCCAAAACCAAAGGCATTAGTACCTCTTCCAATAGAGTCAGAGGAATTAGTAACTCCACTAGCAGAGTTAAAGGGATTAGCACCTCTGCCAATAATTGATATGGTGAGATCGAACTATAAATTCATACCTCTCCATGAGAATCAATCTCATATAATGCGATAACCATGTATGAAACCGAGGGGACTGAAGTAGAATATGGTGGATAGTTGGCTCGTTGAGGGATAGAGGGTGGTCAGTCATCTTGTGGATGAGCCATAGATGGTGGTTGGACTGTTGGGTGAGGAGGGGAGGGTGGTCGATCGACTTGTGGAGGAGGAGGAGGTGATGGTTGGTCACCTCAGTTAAAATAAAGAGGAGGTGGAGGAGATAGTGGCTGGTTAGCTTGACAAGGAGAAGGAGGAGGTGGTGGTGGTGGAGGAGTAGGAGGTGGAGGATCACCACCCTCATCAGACTGATTACCATCGCTATTTGTCCTCCTATCATATAGAAGGTTGTTTGCACTAACAACATGATGCATTAAATTCGTCATATCATGTGGAAGTATCCTTCATATCTCTACCAGCTCAAGGTATTGCATTATCTCCAAAACTTGTACAAGGTGGAATTCTTGTCGAGCCAACAATACAAGTAATTGATTTGCCAACTCATACTGAAATCTTTTATCTGGCCTACATTACATGCCAGGTCTTTGCAACTAAGGAAATTCAATAGGCTAATCCATCTCCTTGTCTAACACTTGGGGAGGCCCCTCCTAACCTAAATGCCGTTAGTTTCAAAATATATAATTTACAACAATAATTAGACAATTTCATTAAACAATTTAATAAAACAATTTGAAGAAAATGTTACAACAAATTACATAAATGCATTAAGTAAGATAATAAAATCCAACTATATTAATTAAAACATAACTCTAATATTACCTATGGAATCTAGTGGATCATTTGGGGTGAAAAGGATGTTCATACATCCTCACCAATCCAACCCCACGTATGAACATGGCACAAGATCCAATGTGTGATCATCCTTTCTAGTAAGTAATTACAGTGTCTTCGACGTGATCCTACCTAGGAACTATGGCTGGCCCCTCTTCAGAACCATATGTCCCCACATGTGTGTATGCACCTAGACCATCAAACTAGGAGGGAGGGGATCAAACGATGACACAATGACCAGAAACTTTCAAAAAATGAGAAAATTAACTCTAAAGAAAAGGGGAAGTTGAACCTTGCCTCAAACTGTGCATGGCATAAAAAAATTGTCGAAAAAAAATTGCAGACCACCTAATGCATCTAGGTATTTTCATTAAGGAATCTACATAATATAATATAGAGAATCTAATGCACTTCCCATAAGTGATTAAGGGCTGGTGTAAGCTAATGCTGGTCACTTATGGTGCGTTCGTTGTAATGGACTTCTGGAAAAATAGAAATCTAAACGTCAAAAAGCAATATTAGAGGCACCTACACAACTTTTTGGAATATGGCGTAAGAATTTGAAACATGTACAATCAGATTACCTTCCGAAATATATAACTTTTATTTATGGAAAATAAGTATAAATCCCCAAAAACGAGGTTCTTCTAAGGTTGGTATGTTATTTTTTTCCCAAAAAATAATGAATATGTTTGTGTTGGTCCACTCGTTTGGTATGCAAATGGTGGAATTTTGTGAAAAAAATTATGTAGAGTTGTAGATAACAGATGTGTCTAGTGCAGTGTTATTTTTCCATATTTATTTATGTTATATTTTTTCTTTTCAAATTAAGGAGGTCAGTGACGCCCTAAAATGACAAGGTGGAGCGTTGGTCCACCACATCTTGGTCTTAACATAGTCAATGAATGATATTTTTTTTAGGATGTAGGTCTTTGTGTCTTCTTGTGCAGGTTATTTTCCGTTTTCTAAATAGGTGAGCCAATGGAAAGTTATAGCTGAAGCAAATAGCCTACCTTTCGTGTTAGATCGACGTTAGTCCATTTAAAATTAAATAAAAAATAGAAAAAATATAATAGATTTAAATAAAAATTACATATTAAGAATCTACAGATAGAGTTACACAAGTGTATGAATTTTCATTACCAGTGGACAAGCATGACATATGCAAAATCATGCATGAAATATGAGAAGTGGTACAAAACATGTTTTATGTCATAAGACAGTCCAAACCACTTGGTTTGGAAACCCGAACCTAAAACCAAAGCAGCCAAGTCAACCACCATGTAGGTTGGAAAAAAGGTTCCCACCAAAATTCTAAATTTAAATCATGGGTGTGCATAGTTTAAAACATAACGTGCACGCACTAGAAGCGCAATCGCACTAGTTTGTGCGCACGCGTTAAGTAAAAACTTTGTTTTGATTTTGTTTTCATGAGGATCACGATGACTATAGCTATGATGACGATGATTATGATGATGATGATGATGATGATGATGATGACTACGATGATGAGGATGATGATGTTGATGACGACAATGATGATGACAAGGAGGAGGATGATGATGACTTTGATGATGAACAATGATGGTGATGATGATGATGAGGAGGATGAGGAGCATGATGATCACGATGAATATGACTATGATGACGATGATTATGATGATGATGATGATGATTGCGATGATGATGATGATGATGATGTTGATGATGACTATGACGATGAAGATGAGGATGATGATGACTATGATGATGAAAATGATGGTGATGATGATGATGACAATGTTGACGATGATGAGGAACAATGATGATGACGATGATGATGATGGTGATGATGATTTCAATGGTGATGATGAGAATGATGATGAAGATGATGAAGATGAGGATGATGATGATGATGATGATGATGATGATGATGATGACAATGATGATGAACAATGATGGTGATGAGGATGATGATGATGAGGATGAGGATGATGACGACGATGATGAGGAACAATGATGATGATGATGATAGGTTTAGTTGAAACTTTGCTTTGATTTTATTTTCAAGCATTTGCAATGGAATGATGATGATGAGGAGGAGGTGGATGACAATGATGATGATGACTATGATGATGAGGATGAGGATGAGGATGATGATGATGATGGCGATGATGATGATGATGAACAATGATGATGATGATGATGATGATGATGATGATGATGAGGATGACGATGATGAACAATGTTGGTGATGACGACGATGATGATGATGATGACAATGATGATGATGAGGATGATGACTATTATGAGGATGATGATGATGATGATGATGATGATGATGATGATGATGAACAATGATGATGATGATGATGATGATGACAACGACGACAATGATGATGATGATGAGGAGGATGAGGATGATGATGATGACGACAATGATGAGGAACAATGATGATGATGATGATAGGTTTAGTTGAAACTTTACTTTGATTTTATTTTCAAGCATTTTCAATGGAATCATGATGATGAACAATGATGAGGAGGTGGAGGAGGAGGATGACAATGATGATGATGATGACTATGATGATGATGAGGATGAGGATGATGATGATGATGATGATGATGATGATGATGAATATTATGACGATGATGATGATGTTGATGGAAATGATGATGATGATGAACAATGATGGTAATGATGATGATGATGATGATGAGGATGATGATGGTGATGATGATGATCATGATGACTATGACTATGATGACGATGATTATGATGATTACGATGATGAGGATGAGGATGTTGATGACGATGATGAGGATGATTATGACTATGACGATGAACAATGATGGTGACGATGATGATGATGATGACGATAACGATGATGATGATGATGATGATGATGATGATCACGAGTAGTATGACTATGATGACGATGATTATGATGATGATTACGATGATGAGGATGATGATGACTATGATGGTGATGATAACAATGATGATGATGATGATGATGATGAGGATGATGACTATGATGATGATGATGATGAGGATGATGACTATGATGATGAGGAGGAGGAGGAGTAGGAAGATGTTGATGATGATGAGGAGGAGGAGGATAACTATGATGATGATGACGAGGATGAGGATGAGGATGAGGATGAGGATGAGGATGATGATGATGGTGATGATGATGATGATGATGATGATGATGACGACGACGATGATGATGATGAACAATGTTGGTGATGGTGATGATGAGGATGATGATAATGATGATGATGAGGATGATGACTATGATGACACTACAACAAAACCCTGTGATTAGCGTCTCTTTTTTCTTCCTTTTAGCATCCACTATCACTTTTCATGTATTTTTCATCATTTTTTGGACAAAGTGGATGCTTTTCCATGGGATGGAGCTTTTAATGGCGCTATTTACGTTCATTTTCAAAATTTGGTGCTATTTTGGATGATAATTAGCATCCCAATTAGCGTCCATTTTTAAAATATGACACTATTTTGGACGCTAATTAGCATCCTAATTAGCATCATAATTATCATCCCAATTAGCATCCAAGTTAACGTCCCAATTAGCGTCCAAAAAAAATCCCATATAACGCCAAGAATAGCCTCACGTACTGAATATGAACCAATAAAATCGATACATCAATTCTTGTATGTCATGCTACGATTACATAACAGTGGTAACATTATATTTGTTGTAATGTATCTTCATGTTTTTATCTGATCCTTCTAATCCTATATGTATTGCTTCTCTATGTTGTTTCAACGACCTTCAACCTCGCTCTTTGACTTATTAATATTCATCTCTGACTTGGACATGTGTTCTAAACACTTTGCTCTAATATCAATATCGCTCTGATGCTAAACTATGAGAGGAGGGAGAGGTGCATTGATGCAACATCAACTTGAAAATCAAACACGTACATAGAACAAAAGAATAGAACATATAAACATGATTCAACATGCATGGATTTAGTACTTTATTTCAATAGCAACAAAAAATTCTTATATCTTTTATTCAATCACAAGAAATTGCATATTACAAAAAGAGTCTTCTTCCAAAAGTTTCAATGTTAATTAACTTAATGATGGTGCCTCAATGTGGATCAATATCATTATCACATTATAACAGTTTTCATTAATCAATATAATTATAATGTTCCTACTTCAACACATTATTCCATTACCATGAGAATATCAAAAACTAGTTTAATGTTATAACTAATTTGATTTTCATAAACAAATTAAAAAGAATTGATACATCAAATCTCTTACTACACATTTCCAAGGATGACCAAAAGTGATCTAAGGTATCTTACAACCCACCAACCTCGGCTTCTTCTTTGTGGTCCTATGGCTTTCCTATCTCTGCCTTCTTTGCGTGGGCTTGCAGATGTCTTCTATGCAACTCATATTCCTTGGCCTACCTAGCCAGAGAGAGACAAAATAGATAGTTATGCATATCAACTTAGCTGCATTGATTTCAACAATATAGTTTAACTTTTTTATGTGCAAGTCTTACATAGTTGGAAGATCGTATTGCATTCCACTGCAAAGACTCAATCCTGAAATCACTTGTAACAAATTCAATTTGAAATTATTTCATAATGGTAAAGAAATGCAGTTTAATATTTAAAAACAAATATGGAAATCTTATGCATTGAGATTGCAAAAAACAAAATTTAGACTCCACATCTTATTGTCTAACATATCTTTACGATATAAGCTATTTCAAAAAATTGTTGGTAGGCATTTTGTACAAAATATTATTCAATAAAGATTATACACTTCTCCGTTTCTAATTTTATAGTTTGGGTTATTTTATCATGACCTAAGATATGAGTAGCCTTTAAAAACTCTATAAAACCAACATAGATCCATCTATAATGGGTAGAGAGGGATCAAATATCTCAAGGTACAAACCTCTTCTCAAATTTTTCACTCTAAAAATGTTTGCACTTAAATATAGTTGATCCTCTAGGAACATGGTGCATGGTAGATCCGAAGTTTAGATGAATCTATGTTGGTGTATTGTGTCCAGCATTGATAACCAAATAATAGATGACCTACAAAATTAAATATGCAACTATTGTAAACGAAAGAACAATAGGAAATAATGTGACGAGAGTGAAGTGAATGCAGTGCACTGAATGTAGATTACAACATTCAAAACTATCCATTCAAAAAGTGTGTCCATGCCCGACTTTGGTAAACATGGAATTTTTTTTTATGAAAAATCAATTAAAATAACAATGGAAGGTAAATATAGTTCATAAAATCCCACCATCGACAAAGTTGTCAATCCTATTCCAACCTTTTCTTGGGTTCAACATCAAGAAACAAAATGGGAATGAGCAACCCAAAACAATAGTAAGAGCGAGGGTTGTGGGAACATGAGGACTTGAAAGAGCCAATAATGCATTAGCTTGAACGTATGGCTTCAGAGATGAAGGGTGTACTCAAGTCAAGGGTGACATAGGTTTTGAGCAACATAGGCTTTCTTAACCAAACATTTATAATTCTTGAATGTTTCATTTGCATTAGAGGAAATCAACTCAAAATGGGCCTTTTAACTTTGATTCAAATTCTATGTCATCATGTGTTAGCCAATGAAAATGATTTAAATTTGAAATACCGTATAGGTCTTAAACATTTTTTTAATATAAATTTGGAGATAGGTATCATAAAAAAAACTACTTTTTTTATTTGTATTTTCGACATATCTCCTTGTGTTTTTACTCAAATTTCAATCGTGAGAGCTTGTTGGATGTGGAATTAAACTCCGTATCCAATGAGTACCCACTCGGCGTACTTTTGACGGACCCCGATACCCCAAAAAAAAAGAAATACCTGAAAAAATGTGATGATGATGTCATCATCACGTTTTTTCAGGTATTTCTTGTTTTTGTGGTAGCAGGGTCCGTCAAAAGTATGCTGAGTGGGTACTCATTGGATGTAGAATTTAATTCTGCATCCAACAATCTCTCCCAATCGAAATTTTAGTAAAAGCATTGGGCGATATGTCAAAAATACAAACAAAAAAGTAGTTTTTTTCTTTTCTTCCTCCAAAATTAATAAATATTATTTTATTATTTTAACTATTATTTTATTAATTCTTTTCAGGAGGCCCATTTAGAGTTGAAATTTCCTCTAATGCAAATGGTATATATTCTTTTTTTTTTTACGAAAACGGATAGAATTATATTAATAGACTGGAAAAAAGGCTGCCTGGCATTTACAATACATATTCCAGTATTCTATACTGAACTTCCTCTTCATCTTGCTGCCTGTGACAAATGTTTTGCTTGAACTCATCTGAAAAATCAGCTTCAAAACTAAAGGCCTACGAAATGCAGCGGGCTAGCAGCTTTAGCCTTAGGGAATCCTGTCATTTGAAATTTCTCCATTAATTATCAGCTGGATTTTATTCAGCAGAGTGCCCCGATTGGCTTCAGCATCCGCCAGACTATTTAAATGCCTTAAAACATTATGGGCTTTGACAGTTCTGAAGTGAGACAAAAGGAGAAGAATTTTCTTGTGAATTTGGACAAGATTGATGTCCGTTGGCATTTTCTTAGAGTGTAAAGCTTTAATAATCAATCTAGAGTCGCCAATAATAGTGAGCTTTTGAATATTCAGCTTTCTCACTTGACTTAGACCCTACCACAATGCCAGATACTCAGCCTGATTGTTGGAGGCGAGACCAAGTCCCCAGGCGTAGGACAGGTGGAGATTGCCGGATGGTTCGAGGATGATGCCTCCTCCCCCAGCTTGACCGGGATTCCCTTTCGAGGCCCCGTCAAATAAAAGACACCATTCGTCAAGCGCTGATCTCCATTTAATAAATTCATGTTCTTCTAGTCTAATTTCCCAATTTGCCTTTTGAAGAGGTTTGTTGGTTTCCTTGCTTTGAAGATTCAGATGGAATTCCTTCATCCAGCGCTCTTCTTCAACAGAGAGGGTGGCCGTGTTGCTTATTCCTGGCTTACAATTTAAAGCTTCTGAAAGCATGATCTTAGCTTTTATAGCCACTTGAAGAGGGAGCCTGCTAGTCTCTTTAAAGACTCTATTGTTCCTTTCCAGCCATATTTTCCAGCATAAGAATTTAGGAATCCACATCCACATGGTCTTGAGAAGGTTTTTTTTGCTCAAGTTAAAAGGAGAGAGGGAAACCCAGCAACTGATAAGCTCCATAATTGATCCTGGTAAGATGACAGTGATGGGCCAAAGCAAGGCTTTCTAGACTTCCTTGGTGAAATCGCAGAAGATGAAGAGATGCTCGGCTGTCTCCTCAGCGCAGTTGCAGAGTGGGCAACGTGATGGTAGTGCCCAGCCTTTTCTCCTGAGGTTATCAGAGGTTAGAATACCATTATGGAGCACAGTCCAAATGAAAATGTCAATTTTTGGGATTGACTGAAAATTTGAGAGGGCTTTCCACGGTTCAGGATTTGGAGGGACCCAAGGAATCTCCAGAATTGCAACATAACCAGTAGCTGCAGTATAAATTCCAGATTCGGTCGCCCCAGCCACGTTTATCTCTTGCTCTGGCACTTATGGGCGATTTCCCCTGAAGGAGATCCAGCAGTTTCAGCGCTTCCTCCTGAAGCTCGTTTGGGTAATCACCCAAATTCCAACTTTCCCAGGCTGCGTTTTCATCACTTTTCCAAGATGAAATGTCCCACAGGGTGCTGCAGTTATTGGCTTTGAGCCAAGCTTTAATATTTTCCAGATCGTGGACTCCATTAAGAGGCTGATCTCCAAGAATAGAGTCATCCCAAATTTGAATTTTTGCTCCATTTCCCGGGATCCAGGTGAGCTTTGAGGTGAAATGCGGGAGAGATTTTTTGCAGAGCGAGAAGATCGGGGACCCTTTCTGCACTTTTGTGTCCCTTTCCAAGCATCTTTCCTTATCTCCTTTGAAGTATTTTTTCTTGAGAATTTGTTTGCTCCAGGTTCTTTCCCAGTGATCATATTCCAGAGAATTTTGCCACCCATGGCAAGGTTTTGGGTGGTCACATCTCTGATTTGAAGGCCCCCCTCCATTTTTGACTTCGTGACCTTGTCCCAGCTCACCAGATGCAGCTTCTTTTCATTGTTTCAGCCACCTTCCCAGAGAAAGCGACGGAGCAGCTCAATAATCTTGTTTGTAATGGTCTTGGGAGCTAGAAGGACTGAACAATGGTAGATAGGAAGGCTGGCTAGGACAGAGTTCATCAAGATTACTTTACCTACTTTGTTGAGCCAATTTGCTCCCCACGCATGGATTTTGTTTTTTATCTTGTCCAGCAGGGGCAGCCAATGAATAACTTTCGGGGAAGCTTTAAAAATTGGAATACCCAGATAAGTAAAGGTATCCCAGGTTGTAAGGCTTTCCATTTCTAGAATCCGGGATATCTCCAGCATTTCCCGGGGAGTACAATTCCAACCATAGATCTTGCTTTTGTGGTAATTTATTTCACTTCTGGAGCTGTTCTTGTAGAATTCCAGTTCTGCTTTGAATTTACCAGTTGTATAGAGATTGGATGCACCCAATAAAAGGGTATCATCCGCGAACTGGGCATGATTGACATCCTTAACCTTCGGGACAACTCTGATGCCTGAAAGAGATATGATTTGGAGTTTTCTGTTCAGTTGGTAGCTTAGAACAGCAGCTTGGAGAACAAAGAGCACTGGGGAAAGAGGGTAGCCTTGCCTCAGCCCTCTTGAGGCCCTGAAGAAGCTGGTGGGACGACCATTGACCAACGGAGCGATCCAAGGGGCTGATATGCAAGCTTTAACCTAGTCTGTAAATTTCTGATTGAACCCAAAGTTGCTCATGACTGTAAAAAGGAAATCGTGCCTGACTCTATCGAAGGCACAGGCCAGATCTAGCTTTACTACCATGCCTTTTTCCTTTTTTCTGTAGCTGGTGTGAATGGCTTCTTGGACTAGGATAATATTGTCCAGAATTTGTCTTCCTTTCACAAACCCACCTTGATTTTCCGGGATCAATTTTGGCTGGAATTTTTTAAGTCTGTTAGCCATTATTTTGGTAATGATTTTATACCACATATTACAGAGGGATATAGGCCTAAATCTGCTGAAATTCATGTCTCCTTTTTCTTTTGGAATAAGGGCCAAGAACGAGGAGTTGGTGCTGCCCCCCAGCTTGGAGCAGTTCTGAGCCTTCTTAACCATTCTGTACAAGTCCGATTTGATGATGTCCCAACAAGAAATGTAGAACCGGGTTGTGAATCCATCCGGCCCAGGAGCTTTGTCCAGTTCCATTTTAAAAAGAGCTTTCTTGATTTCCTGAATACTTACAGGGCTATTCAGTAGCTGGTTATCATCATCATTAATCAAGTTTGGAATCTCTGATAGAGGGTAGGACTTTGGGTCCAGCAAATGGTATATATTCTTATTGTTCATAGCCATTTTATTTTTTTCATTACAAGTGGTTATTTATCCTGCACAACCCATAATCATTTGCTTGACATTAAAGACTGTTGTATGCCACTTTCTATGCTCATCTCTTGGGTTCTCCATCTGTTTCAATTTTTTTAAGCATAATACTTCTTTTCTATGCCAAAAAGGAATTGAAGCTTGACCATTATTGTGAAGTTGGGTTCCATTTGTTCATAGCAACTATATTGCCATGGCTTCCAAAAAGCATTGTTTTGGCCTAAGCCTTGTAGCAATTGGTTTAATGCATGTATCTGCTCTTCATATTATGGCCCTGTATGACTATTCCAAAATAATTTTCATATCATTTTGCAAAATAAAACTACATATTTAAAGTTTCATCAAATTTTCATGTGTCAAACTATTGTACTAATTGATGGAGACTTTTATTAATAAAGAGATTCCAACTTCTAGTTAAATTTCATTTATGATGTGAAAAAATTATTAAAATTAATTTATAAAGTGAAAACAATGTTAAACTTCATTTATGAAATGAACACATTGTCAAAAGCCTCTAGGAGTGTAAAAGAATCATTAATGAAGTATATACCTTGAGACTATAATCATATGTTTTTTAAGTTAATTCCTAAGAGATTTGGGCAATAATACTCTTCGAATGATGATTTTGAAAGTGAAGTGTATGTACAATAAAAAGAGGCTGCATATATTGCTCATATAATTTGAACCCAAGTAATGAAATTGTGGTTAAAAGGCTCCACAATTATTGTGACAACTTCACTAATTGAAAACACAAAGAAAAAGATGCAAATCTCAAGGATTTTCACTCCACCAATGCAACTTCATATTTATCATACATTTCCATTATAATGTTTGATTCCATTCACAAGATTCTAAGATGCTATTGATTTCCCCTTTTGTGAAGCTCCATACACTTCATATCATTACAACTCAGCAATCATAGTAAATGTAAATCATACATCAATTTTACAACATTTCAATCATGGTGTTGATACAAGATGTAAAGGACTTCATACATTTTTAAAATTGCATCTTCTTTGCATTCCATTTTCATCAATCCATTTTATTTTAGTTATTTAAGTGCCAATGCAGAAAGACAGTCCATTGTTTTCTTTAATTTTCCAACAATAACAACTACCTCAAGTATCCAAATGCTCCTGACAAGAAAATGTTACAAAGAGTCCATTAACTCTTCTTCTTCCAAACATTGTTATTTGAATCTAAGTTCCAGAGCAATTTTTAGAAAAACCCAATCCTAAGAAGTATGTGAAATGGATAAAGACCCGACCAGCCCGAAATTGCACCTATAGCGTCCCAAACATTAGAACCCATTCCGTATCTGAGAATTGAACCTACAACCTCTAGATAATCATAATCGACATAATCTCAACTAATCGAACTCATGACATCCATAAATCAGAAACTCTCAATTCAAGGTCGGTTCGAGGTGAATTTGGGGAAAATACCTACAGGACTGAGAGGGAGGACATAATCGTAGCCCATAAAAATGAAAACACTAAAACCTCAGGAACCTCAGGAATACGCTTTGGGTGGAGAAGTGGCTATGTACTGGAGGGAGAGTGAACATGACAATTTTCCATTGAAGTGAACGTGTCTTTTTTTCATTTGACAAAGGGAGGACGATTTGGGAACTATGCCTAAAAACAAAACCTCAATAGAAAAAGGCCTTTGGCCTAAAAATATAAAAATGAGTACCACTCAAGGCAAACATGAAAATAAGTCTGGATTGCGTTTATATTTAGCTGCTACGTTACAAATGCAGAGCTTTTAGTTTTTTCTTGCACATTATTTTCTTTCTCTTTGATCGTTTCCACCCCTTACATCACTCTTTCTGTGGGGACAATCAAGGTTCTGGAGTTTTTAACCTGCAAAGGTATATTTTCCTCTCATCTACTACCACTTCTAGTTGAGTTTTCATATTCATCCATTATTTTTCATGCCAAAATTCTGATACAATTCGTGGCTTGTGTTTTCCTGGGTATGTGTTTATTCATTATTCTCGTCAATATAGATTTGTCAAGTTTTTTTTGAGGGCTTGCAATATTTTCTCAACTCACTACTTTTTCGGCTAGGGTTTGAGCGATCGGCGCAAGCCCTCTTTCTTCTATGGTTATTTTTTATGTATAGATATTAAATATCTATGTTTAAATTAGGGTTTCTGCAATTTTTGGTCAGATGTTTTCCTGGGTACTGGTTTATTCACTATTCTCATCAATATAGATTTGTCAAGTTTTATGTGAGGGCTTGTGATATTTTCTCAACTTAGTACTTTTTTGGCCAGGGTTTGAGTGATCTACGCAAGCCCTCTTTCTTGACGTTTGATTTAGGAATAAAGGCATTTTAGAATACCCTTTAATCCTGTTCTGTGCTACTCATGATCTAGATCCAAAGTAAGTAGCTTCATCTGTAGATAGGGTACAGGAACCAAATTTTTGAATACTAGGCCATTCAACTCTTCCTATGTCCATTGCATTATTTGCACACTTATTCTATTTGTGTCTGATTTATGTCCACTCTATTTAAGACTTGCCTCCTGAACTGCCATCTGTGGATACGTTTTCCATCTTTTCCACTCTTTCCCTCCTACTCTTTAGGTAGGGTCTACCTCGCTTCATGAACCACTAAGAGTGCGATATCACCTCGCCTCATGAACCGCTAACAGTGGGATATCACCTCGCCTAGACTTGTGATGGTGTTGCTATTGAAGTTCGCCTTCATACGTGCTTGCCTACATTTGTATTTTGTATGTATAGAAATTAAATCTCTATGTTTAAATAAGGATTTCTGCAATTTTTAGGTCAAATGTTTGCAAGAACTTCAGATATTTTAATATTCTTCACGCTTTTTACCTTAATTTTATGGAATTTTTTCCTCTGCTTGCATGTTTGTTTTTTTACCAATTGTTTTCTTCAATTAAAATAAATTAGGATAAGTTTTCCACTATGGAAACTGTTTTTTAACAACTTTATTATGAGAAGAGTATACTTCCCTAGCAGTATGGAAGGTAAGTACAGAATATAATATTGTATGAAACATTATAGTGCAGCCCCTTCGCGTCTATATTTTCTCCATTTGGTTGTGCCCAACTAAAAATTGGTTATTATTGTGTCATATTGTTCAACTATGGCGTTTTCGCTAGAACTCAGTGTACAGTCGTAAGTGCTGGTACTCCTCTAAAGATAAATACATTTACTTGTTCATGACATTAGAAGTGATATTATTCTAACCAACCTTTATAACTTCGGGACACTTATTGTTGATCATCCTTAAGTTCAAAACCCAAAATTGATCATCCTTAAGTTCAATAAACACTTGTTCCAACTGGTAAATGTCTGAAACCAATACAACTCTTGCTGCTTTAATCCCACTATTGTAAGAATTTATTGCGAACATCCTTTTTCTACTAGAATTCTAGAATTCAAGATTACCGTCCAGTTACTATTGGCCCGAAAAAAATGGGAAAAATGATAAATGTGGAGCCCAATTGTTTATGGTATAATATAGTAAATGTTTAGTCCCGTACTTGATGGATATGGATAATGCAGTGCTCCTATTGCATTGTCCAGGGTTAATAAGAAAGTGAAATGATAAATCGACAGAATGTTGGTTACATATTGAATATTTCTAGTAGATGAAGCTGCGTGAGTTAGCCTATTGTGATTCAGAACAAGAATACAACGGAGGATATTATAGTCCTTTTATAGTTAAATAGTTTTCACTCTACATGTGTACATTATACCTTTTCCAAATCCTTTTAATAACGAGGTGCTTGATCAAGTTGCGGTAAAATAAGCCTATTACTTTATTAATATATTTTAAGGCTATCACCAAGTTTGCATTGCTACTAAAACTACCTTCACTATAGGGGGTTCCTTCGCATATAGAGTGATGTCGTTCGGATTAAAGAATTCTCCTGTTGTATTCTCCTAGATTGTTATTCCAACCTTTCAGGATTAAGTCATAAGTTATTGGAGGTAAATATGGATGATTGCGCATTGTATAGTTTACTGAAGGAACACATCGGTTTGCGTAAACTGCTTTTTGATAGATGCATACAGTTCCAGATATCATTGAAATTGAAGACTTGAATAAATGTATCTTTTGTGTATCCAAAACCATTCATATACTCGAGTATACTATTTAAGCACATATATACCAAAGTTTTTTAGGGTGCCTAAACAAAGTATGATGGCTCATCAAGGATAATAAAATGGATTTTATCTATTGCACCAATGGCTGGTCTTGCTGGTAGGCCTTATTGGCTTGAGATCCCTGGCTTGGTATTGTTGGTGGGCTAAGGAACGCTAGCTGGTGGGGCTTTCCATGAAATGAAATATAAGCACATAGTCGTGGTGGGCCTATCTCGCTAGCTGAGGTTGGACATTGAAAAACCAATATTTTGGCTAATCCGAGTTCCCCGATGGGGAACTTGGAAGGTAAAGCCAATAATAACATCATTACATGGTCCCAACCATATTATTCATAATCATGCTTTCATTCATTAAGAAATTCATATTTCTCATTAATCTTTAGAATTCCTGAAATTCCTGGAATCAGGACACAAGATATCACTCATCATTGGATGATTCGGTCCATTGACGAGCATAATTCCTCACATGATGAGTCCAATCAATCAAACACTCCATCTTAAGATGAGTGCATGAATGAATGCATGCAGTATTGAAGGAATGACTTAAATAAGTGAAGTAAGAAGAGGAATAAGTATGTAACCAATGGTCATTATCTGTATATATACAAGTTGGGATTTTGGTTGGTTTCGCACGGACATTATTGGGTCGGGAGCAGTTACCAGCTGTTCAAGGTGGCCTTGACCTATGGATTTTGTTTTATGTCCATACAATGGTATTTAACCACACCGATAATGCAGCTAGGTTATTTTAGGATATCCATATCTAATCCTCACTGAGAATCCTCCAAGAAACAGCAGATGCGGCAATAAGGGCCCTGAATAATTTATTCTACCGAGACAGATGTATTTAGTAATTTACGGGTTAGGTAGTCTCTTTATATGAAGTTTGGTAAGATCCTTGAGCTCATGGGAAAGCTAGGATGAGGTAATTTGGAAGCGGGGATTGAAAACCCCATCTAGACCTGTAGCTGCTGTAGATTTATGGGTATGGTATGGACTGGTACGTAGTGGTTAGGTCACTAGTATGGCATTTTTTTGGCACGCTGCCAGTGAACGTATTATATTAAAATGTGATCCTTTATCAGGCCCTGTGCATCGAATGATGTAGTGTTACCGATCCGGTTCGGTTAAGAGCTCTCCTCCGCCGACTCCAACTATATATGTAATCAGAGTTGTTATCCATATCATAAATCGATCGAATCCGGGCTTAGGACAGAAGCTTGAGCGGGAGAGAGACCGTGAACAGAAGGGGAGCTCAAAAGCAACCACGTACCCACACTTAATGCTGCACTAGGTTCTTCGTAGCATGTTTAGGGCGCTTTATAATACTATTATTTTGTTTTTTGGGAAATAAAAGACCCTTAAAAAGTATATTAGTAAGGTTCTTGAACTACATAGAGTCAATTTATAGCTAATTATAGAGTTGGGATTTTATGGTTTTATCTAGTGGGATTTGATGACCATCTTTCCAAATTAGGTTATATATTTTAAGTTATTAAGATCGAATCAACAAGTTACTGATCTGATGGAGGATCAATAATTTTGAAAAACCCTATAAGAATTGATGACATAACAATCTATTCTTATCATAGGGGTTTTATTTCATTGTTGCTATGCATGTATTCTTCATGAATTTTCATAAAGTTGCCTTGGTTAAGGATGGCGTTCTAGTTAAGCTTTTATGTTACTTCATTCCCTTGTAAAAAAAGCTAGTATATTGGTTACCTTTGATCACCATTTTTAACTCAGTAACCTCATATTGCTACCCGGTTAAAGAAAGTGTATACGTTAGTAATAGCTCTGATTACACATGGTATTGAATCATACGAGTTATGTATTACTATGAGACCGATCAAGCTAGTAATATAATCTTACTAGTTCTATACGGTTTATTGTGATGAGATTGTTCGTGTTTCCATTATGCTCATGCTTATAAGTAGTATGTGTTATAACTCCATCTTATTACTGGTCTTACAAATGTTGCCTGCATGATATTTGTTAATACATCTTATTTTCAACAATAAACTTTTGTTATTTCTTGTTAAGAAAAACTAAGTTAGAGGTATTGTATGTTCCAGAATTTCAAATTCAGTTCTTTTGTGATTGGTTTTCACTTTTCAGTTTGGAGTAACAAAGCATGAGGGTCTCTCTTGTCTTTGCATGAGAAAAAGAAAGCCTTAAATTATAAAGTGAGTTCTAATTTTTTAAAATTCTGATTATTTCAGATGTTTATAATATGCACACAATGCAAATATAGATAACACAGGTAAAGACAAATGGATGGTTCTTGCAAGTTGTTTGAACATAAATTTTTTGGAACTATAACTTACATTTTTTTGTTATCAATTTATTCATCTACCTGTAACACCTTGTATCCACAAAGTACTCTTGCATTCAACTTTTTAAGGTATGATGAGCATATATGTGTGTGAGAAATTCCTTATAGGGGCTTCTTAACTCAATGGAAATCCAAATACTCCAAACCAATAGCATGTTTCTTGCTAATTTTGCACAAACATATATCACATTCTAAAAGATGAAATCAAAATCCAACAAATCCGACCTTTAACTATTCCAATGAGCATGAATTCAGAAAAGTTGATGCATGCAAAGCAGAGTATAAATTAAACATCTTAAAAGATTTTTGATGCTTGTTTGCTTATGTTCCAACTTCCAAGTCGAACAATTACAACAAATTGACTTCTTTACAATTTGCACCAAGTGGATATCACAAGTCTATGTTAATATAATAGGATGTCCATTTCCTTTTTATTTGGTCTAAAGATCAACTCTTTGCATTCAGTACACTTTGCAAACATTTAATTTAACGGTCGATATGTTCATACCATGGAAGCATTTTTTATCAACAATTGTAATTATCATAGGTGGTTGAGATGGTTTGATCTTATGACCATTATTAAACTCTCTTTGGAATGTTTGAATTTGTAATAGTAGTATTCTAGGTGTATAAGAAAATTTGATATTCATAGAATGTCAATGTAAATTGGGATATCCACTTATTTTGAGAGTTACTATATGATATTATGCATTTTTTTCAGGAATCAAGTGGCAGCACAGAATGACAGACATGAATATAAATGAAATCATAATTGTTTAAAGAGATCAAGGTGAATGTTCAGATGCAACAATTGAGATAAAGGTTAAAACATTGGATTTACAGACTTACACTATAAGAGTTGACAAGCGTGTAAGTATTTTTATTTCCTGGTCATCAATGCTTTTAATTTTACTTAGAGTTAAAAATGGATGAGGTCACAAGAATTCTGAATTTTTTGGACTCCAAATGCTTATATTTTGTTACAACTTTTGTGATAGCATTCAAAAAAGAAAAATGCAAAGTAGCAGGAACATTAGAATATTATATTTTTGTACTTAATCCCATCCAAAAATTTAAATTCAACAAAAATAGCAGTTTTTAGCACTCCAACAAATAGAACTGCATCGAACCAAAGAGAAGTCCACTAAACCATCAAAAGATACTAAATGCCACTATGAATTTTGCCACATGTCATCTTACTTAAGGAGCAGTGACCTCCAAAAATATAGGAACTGAGGAATCTCTAGATTTTCCTTTGAAGGACTTGCCGCTAACATCATGCACTCAAAATGATGGTCAAGCAAGAGCCAAAGTTATATTATTTCTTGTAGAACAACTGAAATATTGTAATTGGGATCTTGGAAAGGATAATAGCATGTTTTCCCTGCCATCTCATGTTTTGAATCTAATTTTACATGAATACAATACAACTTGTGAAATTGATGTTGACAATGGTCTTTTTAGTGTTTTGTTGGATATCTTGTCTAGTTTTTACTCAGATCCATCAAAAAGTGACAGCCTTCCAGATTTTAAGTATGTGATCCCCATGCTACTAGTTGTTGATAATTTTCTATAGTTGAAGCAAAAATTCGATTCGAATATTATGATATTTAAACAGTCCAAGAAAAAAGATGGTGATGTTGAGAATACTGAGAATTTGGATTCTAATTATCAAAATCGTACAAAGCACATGTTGGTTGTGCCTGAAGGGTACATAACTACTGAAGAGTAGAAAAAAACTATTAACATAGTTTGCAACTTCATTCATATGAATCTTACCTCAACTCTTGTACAAGCTCTTCTCCAACTATGTGCAAGGCTAAAAAGGGTGCATGGCATAGCATTGTGTTTCCTTGAAAGAGGTGGATTGGTTTCTTTGCTCATATTTCCTACTAGTTGCTTATTTTCAGGGTTTGACAGTGTTGCATCAACTATTGTTTGTCATATTCTTGAGGATCATCATACGCTTCAAGGAGCTATGGAGTCAGAAATTTGACAAGATATTGTAGCTGCTTTAAATAAAAATATAAGTGGAAGGCCGAGTGCTCATACTTTTATCTCAAACTTAGCTCTTGTTATCTCAAACTTAGCTTGGTTGAGCTGAAGGTGATTTTCTGTTTGATCCATTTCATGTGATGCCTATTGAAAAGGTTTTTGGGGAGAATCGACAATAGGTAAGTAATACCTCTATCTATAATCTTATAGGAAGGACTGATGATTGTGGAACGACATTTAAACATTCAATTCTCATGAGACCATCTACCCCATTTAGATCAGTTTTTTGTCAAGAGGAATATGTAATTTTTAAAATTTCTGGTTGTTGAACATTTGTTAGATTATAAATTGTTTTCCTTGGATTCGAACTTTACAATTCATAGTTTAAGGACATATATAATGTAATGTGTCTATGATTACAGAGAATGATAGGGTTGTAGCAGAGAGTAATATTGAAGTACTTCAGATCCGTCCCATTTGGATTATATTTACTGAATACTTCGAAGTGGGTGACCAATAAATTGTTTGAGTAGCTGGGTTGATGATGGTCAACAACTTAGAGGAGTCAGTGGCACTATAATAGAATTAGGAATTGAGGATAAATTTTGTTTCTCAGTTATTTAGGACTCAAATAGTTGATGAAACTCGATCAGATTAGGCCCATGATACCACCAGATCACAGGAAAAAGGTGACGCTACTGCCTCACAAGCTACAGATGTTGGTACTGTAATGATAGAAACTTTACAATCATAGGAAAATGATATACAAAGAACCAAGGAACGTAATCAATCCCATGTTGAAGATAATAAAATCTATTATCCTTTGTCGAACATTAGATACTCAAAGTTGTGTATTGTTCATTTTTACCATTATAGAGGACTCTGTAAGTTACGTTCCCAAATTCTTAAAGAGTTCTAGCTCAATGGAAGAGCACCTGCCTTACAAGAAGGAGGTTGGTGGTTCGATTCCTCCATGCCCTAATGATATTATAATATCAGTTAAAAACAACTAAATTAGTAAGAAAACAATAAGAGATAGGTGACCAAACAAAATGACCAAAAATCGTATATAAAATTACTAAAAATGACTAAATTAGTGACCAAAACATGAGAGATGCGAAACTAGGCATTAAAAAGGATGCAACACGTGGCACTAATAATGAAGCCAAACATGGTATTGATATGGAAGCAAAATAAGATGTTACTTTGGATGCAAAACATGGTGCTACATAGGAAGCAAAATATGGTGCAACAATAGAAGAAATATTTGGCATCATTTTGGTAGCAAAACACGATGCAAAAAAGGAAGCAAAAATTGGTACAAATTTGGAAGCAAAAATTGTAACATATTTGGAAGTAAAACATGGTGCAAAATGGGATGCTAAAGTGGTAGCAAAAATGGATGCAATATTGGATGCTAACATGGTGCTCTTAAGGATGCAAATATGGCGCTAACAGGGGCATCATTTAAGAAGCAAAAAAAGACACTTGCTAGGAATCAAAATAGGACGTTATTTAGGAAGCAAACCTCGACGTTGTTTAGGAAGCAAAGTTGAACGCTATTCTGGAAGCAAAAAAAGAGACGCTATTTTGGATGCCATAAAGGATGCTATTTAGGAAGCAAAAAAAAACATTTTTTGAGATGCTTTAAGTTTTGTCCATGATGTGTCCTATTTAGCGTCTAGTTTGACCACTCAATGTAAAAGAAAATTACATTAAAAGGGACGCTAATTCCAGGATTTGTTGTAGTGTGATGATGACGAGGATGAGGATGATGATGATGATGACGACGATGACAATGAAAATGATGGTGATGATGATGATGAGTATGATGAGGAGGAGGAGGATGAGGATGACGATGATGATGATAGGCTTAGTTGAAACTTTTCTTTGATTTTATTTTCAAGCATTTTCAAAGGAATGATGATGATGACAATGACGATGATGATGAGGATGATGATGACGACGATGAGGAGGAGGACGATGACTATGATGATGATGATGATGATGAGGATGAGGATGAGGATGACAATTATGACAATGATGATGAACAATGACGGTGGTGATGATGATGATGGTGATGATGATGTTGAGGAACAATGATGATGATGATGATGATGATGATGATGATGATGATAGGTTTAGTTGAAACTTTGCTTTGATTTTATTTTCAAGCATTTGCAATGGAATGATGATGATGAGGAGGAGGAGGATGACAATGATGATGATGAGGAGGAGGAGGAGGAGGAGGATGATGACGATGACGATGATGGCGATGATGATGATGAAAAATGATGGTGATGATGATGAGGAGGAGGAGGATGAGGATGATGAGGACGGGGATTATGATGATCATGATCATGATGACTATGAATACGATGACGATTATTATGATGATAATGATGATGATTACGATGATGAGGATGATGATGTTGATGACGAAGATGATGATGATGATGATGATGATGACTATGGTGATGAACAATGATGGTGACAATGATGATGATGATGATGACGACGATGTATGACTATGATGACAATGATTATGATGATGATTACGATGATGAGAATGATGATGACTATGATGGTGATGATAACGATGATGACGATGAGGATGATGATGATGATGAGGATGAGGATGAGGAGGAGGAGGAGGAGGAGGAGGAGGAGGAGGAGGAGGAGGATGACTATGATGAGGATGATGAGGATGATGATGATGATGAGGATGAGGATGAGGAGGAGGAGGAGGAGGAGGAGGAGGAGGAGGAGGAGGAGGATGACTATGATGAGGATGATGAGGATGATGATGATGATGATAATGATGATGATGAGACGGATGATGATGAGGATGATGATGAAAAATGTTGGTGATGGTGATGATGAGGATGATGATAATGATGATGATGAGGATGATGACTATAAAAATGATGATGAGGATGATGATGATGACGATGATGATGATGATGACGACGATGACAATGACGATGAACAATGATGGTGATGATGACGATGACGACGATGATGAGGATGAGGATGAGGATGATGACTATGATGATAGGTTTAGTTGAAACTTTGCTTTGATTTTATTTTCAAGCATTTTCAAAGGAATGATGATGATGACCATGACGATGATGATGAACAATGATGATGATGAGGAGGATGATGATGATGATGATGATGATGATGACTATGATGATGATGAGGATGAGGATGAGGATGAGGATGAGGATGAAGATGTTGAGGATGAGGATGACGATGATGAAAATGATGATGAATAATGACGGTGATGATGATGATGATGATGTTGAGGAACAATGATGACGATGATGATGATGGTGATAGGTTTAGTTGAAACTTTACTTTGATTTTATTTTCAATCATTTTCAATGGAATGATGATGATGACCATGACAATGATGATGATGATAAGGATGAAAGTAGTGGTGAAGACTATATTGTAAAAATACTCAAATATGTGTGAATACGAAGTCGTTGTTGAAGAACATTAGTCATTAAATGAGATAAAAATTAGTGAGTAAATGCTCTAAATGTTAGGCAGAAGGGTGTGCGCGTCTAATTGTGTGTGTGCATAAAAGTGTGCACACGGTCTTATTAACTCGTGCATGCATGTGTGCTTAAATACATGTGTGTGCACCTGTTATTAGCTAAAAAAACAGAGATCTAGATTCTTGGGATTGCTACCAATTTTCACGGGTTTTCTATAGATTTTCGTGTGTTTTGTGCTCCTGAAATATGAAATTTGGCTCATACTCCATCACCACTCTTTGATCTATTGGATAGAAGTTCATTGTTGGAATCTAACAAACATATTAAGTGGTCTTGGAAGTTAGTGGAAAGATTCAAACTACAAGTTTTCATTGCAAGAAGAGATCATTTTGAATAGGTATGGTGAATTGTAAATAATTGTTTTAATTCACAAGATTTTAGATCATTACATTGATTTATGTTTTATGATATGCCTACAAAAATATCTATCTCATAGACAACATTTAATTTCACAAGAATAAATCCCAACTTCACATCTAAACAAGTCTCATATTCTCCACATAAGATGAAGTATGCAATGTTGACTAATTTACATTTGCTCATGAATATATTTTGATTTCACACAATGATGGCATAGATGAATTTATCTCTTGAGACTCTTCAATTTAAAAAAAAAACCTTTTAAGTAATCATGGGAGAGGGTCCATATTGAATAGTTCACCAAGTTTTCCATATTCTCTATACAAGATGAATTATGCAATGTAGACCAATAATCATTTGCACATGAATATATTTTGATTTCCCATAAGGATGGCATAAATGAGGTTCTCTATTGAGACTCTTCAATTTGTATAAAAACCTTGGAAGCATTCATGGGAGAGGGTTCATATTGAACAGTTCACCAAATTTTCCATGCTCTTCTCTTCATGCTAGATCTATCATAGCATGCCTTTGAGCTTGATAGGGATGCCTCTACCTCAATGATTTCTCCTTTTTTTGAGGGATTTGCAACATTTTCATTGTGTAATTAGTCACTTTTTTTCTCTTAATAGTTAACTTGTAACTTAATGAGCGTAATTTATTCAATTTATTCCCAATACATCCAAACACCAACTTGTGTCTTCCCTCACAACTAATGTGGCATATTACGTGTAATGTCATCTCATCCGAAGGTGTTCGAAATGAAGAGAATTTTACTCATCTTCTTTTGACTTCCAATACTTTTTGAACACAAAGGAATTCATAATTTTATAGATGTAATACCTACAAACTTGACTCCCTTTACTTGACTCAAATAGAGTATAGAAATGAAGCTTTGGTTCGAACATAAAGGGAAACCTTTAATCAATGTTTATGTATCAATACCAATAATTACCCTACTAACATATTTGTAATTTAGTTAATTATGTTGGAACGCATCATGTTTCTTGTATAATGGAACTAATACCTTATTTGTTGCTTTTTATGTAGGGGTAGACCTCATAGTTTTGATAAAGAAACTTTTGAAGATGGGAAACTCACGTAATAGAGCAAGAAAAACTAGAAGGAATATGCCCATTGAAAAGGAAAAATGAGGTAAGAGAAAAGGCCAGGTTGGAAATGGAGAGAGTGAGACATGGTCCATACATTTCCACTGATACTGTGAATGATCCTAACAGATTTGATGACATAACAACCTATACTTCAAAATCATAGGTGAAGCGGTTGCATCCAACAGACCCTACTCAAGTTCCAACATCAACAAAGTCTCCAACCAACAATCCATTAACGAGCCATGTTGAAGCTCTTGAATACATAGGTATATTGAGAGACATTGAGTATGAAGCATTGGACCTAGGAGCAATGATTAATTTGCAATATCTCAAAGAATAGCATAACCACGTTGAGCACACTCCCAATATGGACCAACATGTGAATGAAGCACCACAGCAAAGAAGCCCTAGGATCCGTAGCTCATGTCCATCTTCCCTACCTCGGCTGTCTACTACAAGAAAAGGGACTCCTAGACATATCCATGCAAATGAAAGTTGTCTGTTGGGCCTTGAAGGTAAGTTTCCCAAATGCACTATCGATTGGCAATGTACCAAATTAATGAAGGAATATTTTGAATCCAAAGGCGATGCATGTAAATGTCAATTATTTCTATGTTTGTTAAATTCAAATTGTTTAGTTGTTGTTAGGAGAATTCTGGGCATAAATACGGTTAGAAGTTCAAAGGATAACAATCATATTGTTAGAAATCTCCAATCTGCTTTTAATGCAATTGGGAAGATGTCCCATACTAAACATCTTTGTGCGGCTCGTCATGTGTTATAAAAATCAGTTGTAAGCAAGTCCACACGACAATGTCGCCTCCTCTCAAACACTTCTTAGATACTTAAATTAAATAGAAAAACTGTTTTGAAGTACTCTGTTGTAAGAGAAAATCCGCAGACTCCAGGTGGAAACAATTGTTGGGCTTTTGTCGGTAGGTTGCCTTGTCGAGATATGAAGCAAATTGATGCTGTTAAGGACTTAGTACAAAATGTATGGCATGATCATACCAGACCTTCATCTAATCAAAGAGACGTGCTAAAGCTAAGAAAAGGTTCTACTCAACGTGAACCCCATGTCAAACACTTCCTTGACAGAACTCTATGAGAGATTCAGGAATGAGCACACACAATTGAACATGGGCCAAAGGTCCTTTGAGAAATGTAAACCATGGTACGTTTGTATATGCATTGATCAAAACACATGCTGTTGTAGATACCATGTAGAATATGAATATTTTTATGACATGTATATACATATATTTTGTGATTTTCATACTAACCTTGAGCAGGGTTGCAATGAATCCATAATACCACTGAATGCATCGAGATATTTTATCATCAGCATCATGTGCCCAAGGCATGAAGGACAAAAATACTATTGAAAATTATGTCTATATGGGAATGGTTCCAGGTGCAGTGGGTTTTCTCTTTTGAATTGTTTCATTCATGGAAGTGATGAGCATCAATTTGGAAATATGAGCGTGGAGATGCAGAGCTTAAAGTATGTAACCTATCAATCAGATAGTGTGAAGGAAAGTAAAAAGATTGCATTGGTGAAGTCATATGTGCAAATGATTATTGCATGTTTTTCCTCTTACATGTTCAATTTCTACATATACATTATTTAAAGTTCACACTCTAATGTGACCCTTGTTTTCATGGAAACAGATACGGGTATGTGATTTTTTGATGGAGTTCTACAATAAAACCGAGTAGTATGTTCAACATGTGCATGTAGCATGATGGAAGGATGAGCAGTATAGAAAATGCAAGGACAAATTTCCCATTGGGACCATATTGTCAATTGTGGATTTTGCAAAAAACTACACCCTTCAGCCATAAATGAAATTCAGTGTCAATATTACCATTCCGACCAAGTCAGCATCATGGTACATATTACGTATAGGAATGGCCCTGAGAGCAACATTAACAATAGGATAATACAGAAGGAGACAAAATTTTACATAAGTGATGAAAGATTCCATGGTCTGCATTATGTGCAACCCTATTTTCGAATTTTCTATGATCAGCTAAAGGAGGGAGATATACAGATGGATCAACATTGGATATGGTTAGATGGTTGTGCAGGCCAGTTAAAAAATGCTCGAGTATTCCAATGGATGATTATGTTACATAAGATTTATAATGTGCTGCATATATGGAATTACTTTGAGATCGGGCACGACAAAGGTGAGCATGAAGGGGTCGGTGCATGCATCAAGACCACACTACAAAGGGAGGAGATAAGGTTTACCACAAACCCCCATATCAAATATGCAGAATCCATAGTTCAATGGTGCTCTGCAACAATGTCAGAAAGAACTAAAACGCAACATACATCAACAGGGGTAGGAGGGTCAGTTAAGAAATTTTTGGCATGTGGTTGACATAGATCAATCATGTTCCTATAGTTGCGGCACAGTACAAGGAACATGTGGATCTCATTCAGTTCGAAGCTCAAACAACCCCCTTTTTGAAATATGGATGCAGAAACTTGCTACCTTTTGCATCCCTTGTAGCAATGGTGAATGAGATGAATGTGAATGCATGTATTGGTTTGATGATTGGGATCGCGTGACACTTGCAATAGACCCACATGTAGTCGGTGAAACAATCCACTTAGAGGAGGGTCAGTTAATGATTTTGACACACTACGACCATATCTCAGATATTGTACAACCAAGACACATATATGCAGTTATTTCCCTGAAAGACAATGAATGGGGCACGAATTATTGGTTGGCATGATGCATTTGAGGTAAGAAAATCCTGAACGGATCATTGATTGATGATGAAGGTAATGAATTTCCTATTGGATTGATGGTGGTTGAGGGTGAATATTTTACACTGGATGGGAAATCAAGAAGAAATAGTGGGCATGTATTTGTGGATTATAGACTAGGTTCTGTGGTCTATCACTTCACAAAATTGATTGTTGGAACAAAAATCCATATACAGACAATGTCAACCAAGAACTCAACCAAGGTATGTTACTTCTTGCCTCATTCAGAGCAAAAGAGATTGATGGAGGCAATTAGCAGCATAGAGGATCCTGATGGCTATATTGAATGAGATTGGGTAATTGCGCTTACACTCCACTTGGGAGAAACCCTAGTTTTCAAAATATGGCCTGGAGGCATGCCCAGGTTGTGTGGAGTCGGGTGGGAGGCCACCCTGGCCATAATCCCTTGCCACAATCCCAACGGAACTGATGGTTCATCCATCAGATGCCTATTCAATGTTCTATGGAAAGTTGTGCAATAGGCTTAAGCATGTGAGTAAGTGTATTTGACTTGTGCATTATGCTTTCATATCTAAATTTTAATTGCTATTTTAGTAAGTTTTTATCATTCTTCTATTTGATTCAATGATTAGAATTGAATGTGAAAGAAGAAGGTATAACACAGAGAAAGGTCAAAGAGTTGCTCATATTTAAGAGATACAGTTTCTATCATATACCATAGCTAAATACACCCATCTTAAGTTTTATGGGACAACTCGGATTATGTCTTTTCAAGTTACATTTCGTTTATCTTTTTTTGGAGAAATATAGTTCCTTTCTTGCTTGCATATTAACTGTTCCAATCAGGACATAGGCGGAGGTAAAAATATGAGATATTATACTTCCTTCCACATCGATAAAAAGAAAATCACATTCCAAAGATATCAGAGCTGGACTTGCTCACTATGGATTATGATACCTGAGTAGTATGACAATTTTTTGTTCCTTATATCACATATAATCATCATGCCCAATATTTGTTGTATTGGACCTAAAGCCTCCATTGAAAATTGACATCCCAAGTCCTTCTTCAACCTTTTAATCATGCTCTTACCATGCCCAAAAGTTACCCTGTCATCCCAGACCAAGAGTGACCGAGTGTCCCTAAATGAAATTTTCATGCGACTTCCAACTCAACATAACTCGAAAACTAAAGGTCAGATCGATGAGCTTCCAACTCCATTGGTATCCTAGCATGCAATTACCTCTAGTGGTCCCTCTCCACCATGTTTTCATGGCCTAGTGACCTCAATGGGAATCGATTTCGTAAACTAGGGTTTTGCTCAGTTTCCTTCAATGCAACTCTCGCATTGGTGGGTCAACTCTGCAAAACCCTCCACCGTGTCAGTCTTGGTGGTGTTCCCATATCAGCATTGGCCATACACACTTGTCAAAGCCAATGACATGAAATATTTATGCTCCATTTGTTTTTTCACTCCTGAACCGAGAGTGACCAAGTGTGCCTGATCGACATTTTCATGCGACTTCCAACTTAACATAGCTCAGAAACCGGAGGTCAGATTAACGAGCCATTGAATATGTTGCTCTCCTGAAATTCCATTACCTCTAGTGGACCCTCTACACCTCTTTTTCATGGCCCAATGACTTCAATGTGCTATAGTTTTGTAAACTAGGGTTTTGCTCAGTTTCCTTCAATGCAACTCTCGCATTGGTGGGTCAACTCTGCAAAACCCTCCATCGTGAAAGTCTTGGTGGTTATCCCATATCAACATTGGACATACACACCTGCTGGAGCCAATGACATGCAATCTTGATGCTCCTTTTGTTTTTTCACTCTCGGACTGAGAGTGACCAAGTGTCCCTAAATGACATTTTCATGCGACTTCCAAATCGACATAACTCAGCAACTGGAGGTCGGATCGATGTTTCGTTGACTCTATTAGTCTCCTAGAATGCCATTACCTCTAGTGGGCCCTCTCCACCATCATTTCATGTCCCAGTGACTTCAATGTGCTTCGGTTTTGTAAACTAGGGTTTTGCTCAGTTTCCTTTAATGCAACTCTCGCATTGGTGGGTCAAATCTACAAAAACCTCCACCACACTAGCCTTAGTGGTGTTCCCATATTGAAATTGGCCATACACACCCATCAAAGCCAATGACATGCAATCTTGCTGCTCCATTTGGCTTTTCGCTCCCGGACCGAGAGTGACCAGGTGTCCTTGAACGACAATTTCATGCGACTTCCAACTCGACATAACTCAGCAACCAGAGGTCAGATCGATGATACATTGACTCCGTTGGTCTCCTAGCATGCCATTACCTCTAGTGGGCCCTCTCCACTATTGAAGACATTTACCACCATACACACTCTTTTGGTCAAATTAGCCTAGTTAAACCACTATCCTAAGTATAATTGACATTAATTGACATCAGTGGAGCATTAATTGACATCATCTAGTCACAACCATGCCTACCTACAGTCAAGGAGGCTAACTGGAGCACTCCGGGGGTGATCTGAGTGATATTAATGCACCTAATTGCTAACTGGTGGTTACAATCAGTTCAACCAGTCAGTTAAGGTGCCTCCTCTTATTAAATATATTATTTAATGATTATGTAATGATTATTTATTATTATTTAATGATCTGGAGTCAACAGGGGTGCTTCACCAACTTCTGATGATTAGTTCAGCTTCAGTTAACCTCATCAGGGTTCATTGAAGTCATGGAGCACTAGCACTTGATGGTTGGCTTGCTATGACATGTGTTTGTTATACACCTGAGTGGCACCTCTCCATCTGAGTGCTGATATCCCTCATGTCGGCACACAAAAGGACACTTATGGATAGAGGTTTTCCCTTAACACTATAGCTTGGCTTGTCATGAAATACTTTCTACCTTCATCCAGCTAGTTACTTTTCCATTTAGCCATGTTGGGATGTATTCGCGACTCTCTTTATAAACAACTCGCGAGTCATTCGCGAGTCTCCTTCACAGCAAGTCACGAATCCTTGTATTCGCGGGTTGCGCTTATACAGAGTCGCGAGTCATTCGCAGGTTGCTCTACTACATACCCGCGAATGTGCTTCTTAACATGAAAACACAAAATCATGCGCTAATGGGAGTTTAGTTAAGTCATTTTACTTAATCTCCCTAACTGCTATAACCTCCCTAACCTTATTTCACCCATATAAATACAGGCCTTGGGGAGGGTTGTAGATACTTACACTTTGGAGCAAAGTTATGTAGGTGGATTGTTCACAGAAGTCTTTGGAGCAGTGAAACTCAGAATCCTTTGGTGACAGAGGAGTCCTTGTCTCAGACGTTTGGTTGTACTCTGAACTTTCTCATTATTGATAATAAAGAGATTACTTCTTCCACATGTGTATTATATATCTTGGTTTGATAATTGTTTATACTTCAGTATTTCATATTTTAATTATCTAACCTGCTAACATATATATATGAATCATACTATATCTGGGAGATTGTCTCTGAACAGGTGAAAGAGGAGTGAGCCTTGGAGACTTTGGAAGTGGAGTAGATCGGAAGAGGACTAGCAAGGATTGAACGTCGTTTAACAAGTAAGTTCTTCTAACCCTCCTATTTCCTATTCTGCACTTTAGAAGTCAATTGTCTGCAAGTGTTTGAGTATGTTGGTAACCCCCGACCTACGATTATTAGGTGCATAATCCCTTACAACAGAAGGAGCATTGAAAGGTTTGCCCTTGGGGTACATTCGCGTATAGAAAAATGCCCTTTGGATTGAAAAATGCAGGGGCAACCTTTAAACGAGCCATGAACTTTGCTTTTCACGATATAAAAGCCATTGTCAAGCCTTACCTTGATGATCTACCTGCTCATTCTCGTAAGAGGATTCAGCATCCAGATCATTTACGGTTGATTTTTGAGAGATGCAGATACTATAAAATTCGCTTGAATCCCCACAAGTGTGTTTTCTGCGTCGAATCAGGTAGATTGCTTGGATTCATTGTCTCTAGTAGGGGCATTCAGGTGGATCCTTTAAAAGTTGAGGCCATTGTAAATCTGCCTCCTCCTCGTTCACTTGGGCAACTTCAAAGTTTACAAGGAAAGTCTAACTTCCTTCGACGTTTTATCGTTAATTATGCCAAGATCACAAAAGTTTTCATGCGCCTGCTTAAACAGGACACCCCATTTGTATGGGATGAAGCTGCACAACTCGCGTTCGAGGCGTTGAAAAAAGCCTTGTTGTCGGCTCCTTTATTACGCCTGCTAGATTATTCTAGGGATTTTATATTATATCTGGCCGCGTCGGAGTCTACCATTGGGGTAGTGCTAGTTCAGGAGGATGACAAGCTCATTGAGCATGTTGTCTATTATCTTAGCCGTGCTCTGGTTAGACCTGAGCTTAAGTACTCCCACGTCGAGAATTTAGCCTTAGCGGCTGTTTATGCTGTACAGAGGTTACGACACTACATCTTACTAAGGACCACTACTATAGTGGCGGATGTAAACCCTTTCCAATATGTTTTATCCCGACAGATTGTTGGGGGGAAATTCAATAAGTGGATAGTCATTCTCCAAGAGTTTGACTTGGTTTTCCAATCCGCTAAATCCAAAAAGTCCTTAGTTTTTGCCGAGATCATACCAGAATTCCCTACGGATGAAGATGTATTGGTCGAGGATGACTCATTCCCAGTGAGCACATCTTCCTTATATCCACCTCTGATCCTTGGTATGGAGATATTCTTATATATCTCTAGACTTTGAAGTATCCTACCGCTTACTCTAGGGAAGACCGACGCAAGTTACGCCTTCATGCTAAAAACTACCTCATTATAGGAGATACATTATATCGACGAGGGGTAGATTCCATTTTGCGTCACTGCCTTATTCATGAGGAAGCGGAGATTGTCCTAAATGATTCCCATAGCGGAGCGTGTGGGGGTCATTTATCTGGGTTAGCAACGGCCCAGAAGATATTACGTGCCGAGTATTTCTGGCCCACCATCTTTAAAGATTGTGTGGAAGCTATGAAACGTTGTCATCCATGTCAGCTTTACACCAGAAAAATGCGGTCACATCTTGCTCCCTTGTTTCCCGTTGTTTTGGTAGGCTCCTTCATGAAATGGGGATAGATTATATGACATGCAACCCAGCCTCGGCTGGGGGGCATAAATACATCATTGTCGCTGTCGACTATTTCACAAAATGGGCAGAGGCAATGCCTACTTTCAAAGATAATGGGGAAACTGCGACTTTCTTCGTGTTTAATCAGATTATTGCTAGGCTTGGTATTCCCAAAGTGATTGTCACTGACCATGGCAGTCATTTCCAAAATCACATGACAGAACTGACCACCATGCTCAGATTCCGACAAGAACATTCTTCTCCATATTATCCGCAAGCAAATGGTCAGGTTGAGGTTGTAAACAAAACTTTAAAAACTATACTTAAACGTACTATTGATGCAGCCCGCTCAAATTGGCACATCATGTTATATCCTGCTCTTTGGGATTATTGAACCAATGTCAAAACTGCTACAGGTTTTTCCCCCTTCCAACTCGTTCATGGGGTGGAAGCTATTACACCGACTGAATGTGAAATCCCATCCTTGCAAATAGCTATTCATGTGCTACCTGACACAACTGAGCTTGAGGAACGGTTGCTCCATTTAGAACACCTTGATGAAAAACGTAGAGATGCGTTGACTGCAAATCAAGCTCATAAGAATAGGGTTAAATCTCAATATGATAAAACGGTCAAACCTCGGGTTTTCTCTGAGGGGGAACTTGTCTTGCTCTAGGACCAAGATAAAGAGCCTCTGGGGGCACGAAAATTCAAGGCTATGTGGTTGGGACCCTATGTTGTGTCTAAATTTTTGAGTAAAGGCGCATATGAATTAGTAGATTATGATGGGAATAAGCTGCCTGAGCCTAGAAATGGGCTCTACCTGAAGAAGTACTATGCCTAGGCTTAGCACTTTTTCTTGTATATTAATGTATGTATTTTTATGTACATTAGGTTGTCAGTTTCATTTTTTATACTATCTGTTGGTTGTTGCAGATGTATTCCGAGATATATGTAGGTTTTGCTGATGGCTCCAGCCGTCATACTTGTAACCTGGCTTCGGAAACATGGGTTATCTATTCCCCTTCAGGACAGCTTGTTGCCGCGGGTGGCGCTTGTCTAGGTCCTACTTCCAATAATGTTGCTGAGTATAGGGCTGTAATTGAGCTCCTATGGGATGCTTTGTCACGAGGCATCACCCAGCTTGAAGTCCGTTTGGATTCTCAGTTGGTTTTTTCCCAGCTCAATCGAGCTTATCAGGTGTGTAATCCTACAATGTTATGTCAGCTCATGCAAATTCATTTACTGGAAAGACATTTTGAAGTTATTACTTTCAATCACATTCCACGAAATCAAAATTCATTAACTGATGCATATGCTAATTATATTTTGGACTGGCATCTCACACACATTTTATAAAATATACAGCAAATACATAAGAAACATTTGTAAATAAGCTGACAACCAAACACAAATATATATATATGTGTAAATATCTGTCATAGATAGGTCAAGTCTGATCCATAGATCCCGTCATGTACAAAATATACAAAAAGTGGATCATCATCCATCAAAATGCCCTAAAACTAATCCTGCCCGCCATGGCCACTGGGACCTCCTTGGTCCCCGTGATCTCTATGCCCCCTGGATTCCTCATCCTCCTCGGCTTCGGCAGCCTCCACCACATCCCTGTATACAAGTACTGCCCTAGCTACCCGTCTGAAAAGACGTAGCCAGGCCGGTGGAACCCCAACTACAAACTCCTACATAGCTACAGGGAGATGCTCTATCCGTATCATGGGCACTTGCTCAGTTAGCCTGCCTAGCTTCGTCTCGAGTACCCTGATCAATCCTGGGTCTCCCCCTACAACAGGACGTACGAAGGTACGTGGGTGCCCTTCAGGGAGGACTGGTCCAATATTTGCATTTTGACACATAAATAGGGTTTAGACTTGTGCATATGTATATATCCTATCATTTGAAAATCCATAAAAATTTGATAATGATCAAAAATAAAAAATACTTACCCATCTCTCCCCATGCTCCTCCCGGAGGGAGGACTAGGTCAGGATCACCTCGAAAATCTAACCCGGCGTATGGAAACTGCTCCAACACTGGCACCTACCGTTACCACCATGTATAGAAATCATCATCATACATGCTATGTACTACATCTCCTCCTCCTTGATGGAGGAAGATATCTCCCCACTGGCTCAGCCTCGGCTGCCGTGGATGATGGACCTGTAATGGTATAGCAGGGCTCATAACTGGCACCCTCTCAAAGAAGAACAACCAGTATACTCGCATAGCCAAAGTTCTTCCATCTTCCCCTCCTACAGTCGGATAATTGCCTCTTCATGATGGGGGCAATTCCCTTACACCAATCAAAGAGAGTACCTCTAAAGCAGTCCACCGCCACTCTCATCTGAGTCCTGGTGGCCATGTGTAATCCTGTTGACCCTGAAAGTTTGACAATAGTACTGGCCAATACCTGAAGTGTAAGATCCTGAATATTTGCAATGAGAATGATGCTGCCTTTCTTTTGAGTACCCGGCCTGCAGAATACATCGACATAGTTCTGGACACTCAAGGGGTCTCCACCCCTGCCAGTGCCTTCCAGGTTCACTGGTGCTCCCCGATGTGATAACCCCGTTATGAAGTAGATGTCTTGTGTGGTAAGCTCCAAAGTCTCACCTTGGATATTGAACATCCCCAGGTCATGGTCCCAATAATGGACTAAGAACTCTAATATGCGGACATTGGCCCGCATGGGTGATGTGCAAAAGAACTTGAGAAGCCCACTCGTCCTCAATTCTTGGATAGTAGGCGGGCTTTGGAGAGCAACTTGATCCATCGCTTCATGTTCCCTCTCTCTCCAGTCCAGCACCATGTTTTTCCTGACAAAAAACACATAATTTGATTCAGTATTCCATCATAAAATTTTAAAAATTTTGCATATTTTTAAAGCATTTTCTTATTGCGCAGCATTCACGACTGTCCATTGGGACAAGTCGTGAGTCATTCACAACTTTCCTGTTGATCAACTCGCGAATGGAACACGCATTCGCGACTTTCATGCCTAGCAACCCGCGAATGCATTTTGCCATATTTTAGGTTGATGAAAAATACTGAATTAACCCCTAAATTAAAAATTTGTTTGGATCAAATTAAAGAGCTAAGGGTGTAGATTTACCTGAAGTTGACGGTTTCTGAATCCGACGGTCCAATTGTCCACAGCGATCAATCAAAGATAGAGGGTAAACTTTCCTTTTTGGTTCAAAAAGTGAAAATGGTATGAAATGTTTTGATTTTCAAACTATTTATAGAAATAAAATTTCGTAAAGTGGGTCTTTTTATATAGTTTGAAATGACAATTGATTAATATCACCTTCTTTGTGCCTTGGATTAGGTTTACCAACTTTTACAAAGTGTTGATGCTTCTATAGGGTGGTTTTTGCTCTTTCCAACACATGTTGGCATCTTATCACTCCACATTAACCTTAGTAATCAACATTTTTTGTCACGGACTATGGTATTTTAAGCCATTAGTCCCTTGTCTCTACCATTGTTCTTCCGTGGCTAGGATCCCTTTTCATGAGTATCATTCTTATATGCCATTGCCATATTTTGGTACTCATTCCGTCACTGTTTCAGGCTTAGGGGTTTCCTCATAGCTATTTTTCATGCCAAATAGAGCTTCTTATGAATCTCTTTTTACAAGCTATCTCTTTATAGGACTCGCCAACCTTATGGAGTTTCTTTAGGCCTAGGTCTGACTCCTTCAAAACAGACTTGACTGCCGATTTATCTCGTCCGTTCAAGCTCGTTAAGAATATGTGAACAGGCATCCGCATTGGTGGTAGGTTATCTCTTTCTCGGACCATGCGGAATAATACGAGAAAGGATCACTCTCTTTTATTCGGAATTGAGAAGAGTATTCTCAGGTATAGGTTTATCACTTTTCCGGACCTGAGAGACTAAATTTACGGAAAAGGAACACCTGGTTTGAGCTTAATTTTCTCTTTTTCGTGCTCTGGACCCAAACATGAAAAAGATTCTGAGTGTACTTTGTGTCTTTGTCATGCTCGTTAAACACTAAAGAACAAAGCAACGAGTTTATTGTTGTAAGCCCCATTTCTTGTAACCAAATGGATCTTTCCGAGTGATCTTGCTTTCCTTCACACTCGTAAAACTCAAGCTATTTTATGCTGTTTTGGAAGGAGCGTTGGGTAGGTGGTAATTTAACATTTTTCGGACCTTCCCAACTAAGTACAAAAAAGGTTCACCTTTTCTTCTTCGGAAGTTAAGAGAGTTCTTCTGTGGTTTCTTTTATACTTTTTCGGCCTCAGGAGACTAAATTGGACGAAAAAGGACCCCCTTGGAGTCTTCTTTGGCATTTTCAGACTCTCTAAATGTGAAAATACCGCATGAGCATGTACTAGTTCGGGCTCATTAAATCCACGGATCAGTGTATCAAGCATTATTTTCCCATCTCTTCAAGCTTGTTAAAAAATGAAGAGGGAACCGAGTTTACTTTCCTGGACTCGTTAAAACTTAACAGGGAAGGTAAGGAAGAAGTTTTCTCTTGTTTTCAGTAATGGCAGCATGTCATCCTTGAACATAGCACTCTTTGATTTCCGATATCCATGTTTCAGTATACACTTGTGTTCAGCTATCACTTTGAGTTTTGACTCCTCCTCTTAACCATTATACCTGGGGAATCTTTTCATGTCTCCTACATGACAGATAAGTCTAGTTGTTCTATCTATCCGTTGTATGATGCCTTGGGTCATCTCTGTGTCGTGCTCACTGTTCAAGGATTATACCTAATGTCTGATCTATCACCTGATCCTATTACTGTTATATCTAATATCCATTTACTTGTGTCTCCCTTCTTTTGCCCAGTTCCTAGTCACTCTTGTGATCCGTTGGAGGATCCATTTCCTTCCTTATCACAGTATGGTTCCGTTTCAGCACCTCCTGATGACGAAGACCTAGATTTTTGATGATAGTACCTCTAGATTCAATTTCATCATTGGTGAACTCCTTTGCTTCAGTTGTCAATTATCACTTATTGGTTGACAACCTGTTGAATCCTCTCCATGTTCGACTTCAGCTTACCCTTATTCACATGGCTTGGATTGTACTGGTTCTTTGGGATCATTTATGAAGGCCTTAGTCCCTCATTTTGGGCTAAGTTGTGCAATACCATGTTCTATTCTGATATCCAGCTCCCAGATCTTTGAAGACTCATCATTATTGTATTGTGGCTTCGATCCACCTTTGTAATATACGTGGTTTCTACCCGTATCATATGATGTAATCAAATATTGTAAAGGAGCTAGTGTTCCAGTAAATTGAACATAGTATCCTCAGATGTAACTTTGTATATCACATTATTATGTATTTGTTTCAGGTACTCTCTCAGCTCCATTGGATTTCTGAGTTTCTCCAGAGTTAACGATTATAATGTATTTCGGCCATCGTTCCCCTCTGACCTCACACATTAGGGGGCATCTGTTATACACCTGAGTGGCACCTCTCTGTCCGAGTGCTGATATCCCTCATGTCGGCGCACAAAAGGACACTTATGGATAGAGGTTTGCCCTTAACACTATAGCTTGGCTTGTCATGAAATACTTTCTACCTTCATCCAGCTAGTTACTTTGCGATTTAGCCATGTTGGGATGTATTCGCGACTCTCTTTATAGACAACTCGCCAGTCATTCGCGAGTCTCCTTCACAGCAAGTCGCGAATCCTTGTATTCGCGGGTTGCGCTTATACAGAGTCGCGAGTCATTCACAGGTTGCTCTACTACATACCCGCGAATGTGCTTCTTAACATGAAAACACAAAATCACGCGCTAATGGGAGTTTAGTTAAGTCATTTTACTTAATCTCCCTAACTGCTATAACCTCCCTAACCTTCGAGAACTGCCTTATTTCACCCATATAAATACAGGCCTTGGGGAGGGTTGTAGATACTTACACTTTGGAGCAAAGTTATGCAGGTGGATTGTTCACAGAAGTCTTTGGATCAGTGAAACTCATAATCCTTTGGTGACAGAGGAGTCCTTGTCTCAGATGTTTGGTTGTACTCTGAACTTTCTCATTATTGATAATAAAGAGATTACTTCTTCCACATGTGTCTTATATATCTTGGTTTGATAATTGTTTATACTTCAGTATTTCATATTTGAATTATCTAACCTGCTAACATATATATATGAATCATACTATATCTGGGAGATTGTCTCTGAACAGGTGAAAGAGGAGTGAGCCTTGGAGACTTTGGAAATGGAGCAGATCGGAAGAGGACTAGCAAGGATTGAACGTCGTTTAACAAGTAAGTTCTTCTAACCCTCCTATTTCCTATTCTGCACTTTAGAAGTCAATTGTCTGCAAGTGTTTGAGTATGTTGGTAACCCCCGACCTACGATTATTAGGTGCATAATCCATTACAACAGTGTTGGAACTCCTTCAATTGAGATTCAGTCATTTATTGCACTCCAACTTCAGTTAGGGTTTTGTTCAAGTGGTTAACTGAGTGTGAACCTATGGCTTATAGTCAGTTAAGCAAGACTCACTCATTGATTTCGAATGGCCTCCTTAGGTATTCAAATTCCTCATTGATTCAAGCTATTGCTTGACATTGTTATTGTAACCATTCATTTTTTATTAAATATATATAGAGGAAACCAATTCTGGTTCCGATTAACACCATTTATAAGTTATTTGTTGATTATTTCTTGATGAGATTGATTATTTGTTCCTAGATCAATGTGAAAGAATTAATATGGTATCAGATATTACGGTGGGACGAAGATCTATCTCTAAAAAACAAGCTTTTTTATAGATTTCTCCATGAAATTTGAGCAGTAGCTCAAAAATCCAGCACTGCACCAGAAGCCAAGGCTTACCACTTAATACCCCAAGTAAAGAACTTGTTGATCAAGCTTGCTTGATTGACTATGTTGGGTGTGATGAAAGCCTAAAATGTGCAAGCTTTCTAACCTTGTGGTGCCCTTTTTGTTGAGATTTTCAGGTTTTAACAGGTACAACTTCGAATGGATTCATCAGTCCCTCTTCTCACCCCATTCACAAGCTATTCAAAATGGAAGTTGAATATGATTGCATCTCTGAAGAGATGAGGTCTCTATGAGGTGTCTATTGGACTTGGAAAAGAGTCTTATGAGAATGAAAATGACTAGATAAATGACAGTGATAGATCTTTTGGAGCAATATGTCTGGCCCTTTCTCCTATCTTGTGCTACCTTATTGGTTTTGCTGAATACCTAAAGGATCTCTGGACAAAATTGGACAGAACCTTTGGAAAGCACAATGAGGATCATAATAGCACTTTGGAGATCATATCCAAACCACAAGAGTTATTTACTCAAAATCCTCAGCCTCTACTCTCTCTGATGAAGTTGTTCAAGATGAAGATGAAGCAGAATCTTCTACACATTCAATTCGAATTGAAGAAAGTCTCCATGCAGTGACTCCTTCTTCTGATGCTCTGGAATTTCATGAGATCTCTGATATCTCATCTCCTCATATTGCTGAAACAAAATAATAAATTTCAATCTCTGATATTGAATAAAAATACTGCTACTTTCCATGCAAACATTCATCGGTGATTTTCCTTTGAATTCTGTGCAAAATTTACCAGAAATTGCTTCCGAAAGTGAAGAGAAATTTGATTTTCTCCCTCTAATGTTGCTGCTGGTGTGAAAATATGTAAAAACTTGGATATTTTGGAAGAAATATAAGATTATAAGAGTGACACATTCACTCCCCATGATCTAGATCTTCCAGCAAAATCCTGCAGGATTGCATGCACCAAAATTCAGAATTTTGAAGAAAAAGACAACTGTGCATCCACCGTGTCGGTTGACCATAATTTTGGATCTGATATGAACCTTATTGGATCTGATATGATCTTATTTGGATCTGATCTGATATTTCTTGGTTCAAAATTTCAGGTTCATAAACCTTTAGTAGTGCTTGTAGCTGTTCTCATCAACGGTGTGAAGAAACAAGTACCGCAAGTCTCCTACAAAACTGTTGTTGGGGATTTGATTTCATTTCACAGTTTTGGATCTGTTGTGAACTTATTTAGATATTATTTAAATTCTGATATGATATTATTTTTTTTCATATTTTAAACTCCAAGAGATTTCAGTCATGCTTGTAGTTGCTCTCACCAATTCCGATGTGAAAAATCAAGTACCACAGTTCTTCTTCAATTTTGCTGCTGGGGATTTGGTGTTAGTTTCCTCTTATGAGGTTGCTGATATTTTATTTTTTGAATCATTAGCTATTTCTGAAGCAATATCAGATTATGGAGCTCAATCATTTTCTCTCCAGAGTCCCAAGGCTTCTCTACCTTCGGTCACATGCTCATCTCCTCACAGAACTAGTAAAGAGGAAGACATTCTGCATCCACTTGGACACTTGCTCCTAAGATTTGGGGCTGATTTTACCACTAATGGTTTGCTTTTCAAGGCTGAAACATATCAGTTTCTTGAGTGTTCCACACATGGTTCAAATCCTCAATAACCTTTGCTCTCTCTTTAGATGATTTCAGCTACTCTACATGGGTCCAGTTTTCACTGTGCAGCTGTTTATATTTCTGATTCAGTTGAGTGCATTGTTCTTCTTTCAAAGTGGAAGATTCCTCCAGACATATTCATTTATTTTGGATGCATAGGTTCACATGCACAGTCTCAAGATGTTGTTGCATAGAAGAACCAATTCTTGATTTATTGCTTAGTTTGAGGGGGGGTATTTTTCCCACGAGGTTTTCCCCATTTCCTTGGTTATATTAAGCAGTTACTTTATTGTACAGGGTGACCTATGGAATTTGTTGTTGGGGCCATAGAATTTTTATGCATTTATGTTTTCTAACTCTTCCTAAGTATAGCTTAAGGGGGGGTGTTGGAGACATTTACCACCATACACACTCTTTTGGTCAAATTGGCCTAGTTAAACCACTATCCTAAGTATAATTGACATTAATTGACATCAGTGGAGCATTACTTGACATCATCCAGTCACACCCACGCCTACCTACAGTCAAGGAGGCTAACTTAGCCTTATCCTATAGTCAACGAGGCTAACTAGAGCACTCCGGGGGTGATCTGAGTGATATTAATGCACCTAATTGCTAACTGGTGGTTACAATCAGTTCAACTAGTCAGTTAAGGCCCCTCCTCTCATTAAATATATTATTTAATGATTATTTATTATTATTTAATGATCTGGAGTCAACAAGGGAGCCTCCACCAACTTCTGATGATCAGTTCAGCTTCAGTTAACCTCATCAGGGTTCATTGAAATCATGGAGCACTAGCACTTGATGGTTGGCTTGCTATGGCATGTGTTGGATCTCCTTCAATTGAGATTCAGTCATTTATTGCACTCCGACTTCAGTTAGGGTTTGGTGAATCAATTAGGGTTTTGGTCAAGTGGTTAATTGAGTGTGAACCTATGGCTTACAGTCAGTTAAGCCCATACTCGCTCATTGATTTCAAATGGCCTCCTTAGGTATTCGAATTCCTCATTGATTCAAGCTATTGCTTGGCATTGTTATTGTAACCATTCATTGTTTATTAAATATACAGAGAGGAAACCAATTTTGGTTCTGATTAACACCATTTCTGAGTTATTTATTGATTATTTCTTGATGAGATTGATTATTTGTTCCTAGATCAATGTGCAAGAATTAATATCCACCACGTTTGCATGGCCTAGCGACTTCAATGTGCTTCAGTTTTGTAAACTAGGGTTTTTCTCAATAGATTTATTGATGTTGCAATTTGTTGTAATAATAGGTTCTAGATATGTTATATGCTTGGAAAGAGTGCCCTAAGGGATGTATCTTCATGGTGTTAACGTACACTTGGACTATGGTTTATTTTGTTGGGTTTCCTTGTGATATTAGGATGAATATAAGAAAATATTGGACCATAGTGACCACCTTCACATACATGTTGAGGAGAAGCAAATGAGCATAGTAACCACCTTGGCACACATATTGAGGATAAGCATTGGAGCATTGTAACCACCTCTGACACATAGGTCGAGGATCATTGGGAACAAGAAGATGTGGTACACAACTAGAGGAGGAATGCATTACATGAGGAAACTTGGATATGCATGAGGACACTAGGGTTTATATATGTAATTAAACCTTGGAGAAGGAGATACGATACTAGAGGAATTGATGGTTGTCTTGTAGAGTATATATCTCTTGTTGTGAAGGAAAAGGAGGTAGAATTAGGGTTCCAAACCTTAAGAAGATACATAGAAAAGAGCTAATGTCTTTGGTGATATTGCAGTCTTGTTCTTGTGTGATACATGGAGGTTAGGGAAAGACCATGGAAAACTTAACTTGATAAGTCTCGAGCTTCTTTTGATTCCTTTCTTAGAAGAATATTTTTTTAAGTTTAGTTGATTTTCCATGGAGGTCTTGGTGGTTGTGTTTCTACAATAGTCAAATACCTAGGGTTTGAGGAATCATCCTAGGATAGACATGTGGACATCGAAAATAGTTCTAGACTTGCCTAAAATGCCATGTGATTCTATGATGAAATATGATAAGGGTTTATAATCCCTAACGAGGAAAACAATTATAGTGTGGATACCTTAATGACAGCAATGATAGTTTGGGGCTAGCTTCGCTTATGGTTTCCATATATATATACATACATATCATATATATACATATACATAAGAACTCTTTCAGTTGTCCAAATATTGTGCACTTGGAGATTTGAATTTTAGCTTACACAATAGAAATTGAGTCCAAAATCCGACGGTTTCCATGTATGAAATTCGACAATACCTTGTCGTTTATTCAACAAATGAATTTTTTTTTCGTCGATGGCATAACATTGGATATTCAACAACATGCCAATACCCGTCGAAGATATGACTACACCATCATCGAATGTCAGCCATTTCTGGTGCAAAACTTTATGATTATGTTGTTGAACTTCTGACATCTGGGCATCAAAGATTCTACTTGACATTGTCAGAAAGTCAAATGTTCCTCGTCGAAGATCAGCTAGATATGCTGCAAAAAAATCTTGCATATGCTGTCAAACTTTCGACGTCTGGTCGTCAAAAAGTCTACTTGCCATTTTCAGACAGCCAACATGCTCGGTTGTCGGAGCTATGGCAGCCTCGTTGGACGTCATCGGGAGGACGCTGAATATGTGACGGGGGCGTGTCAGACAACCGACAAGTTCTCATGTTGGATCTTTAGCAACCTTGTCAGAAATCCTCCATTTTCCATCGAAAATGCGATGGGAAATTGTATAATTAAAAAAAAGATAGGTTTCTATGTGAAACAATGTTAAGTTACAATATATTGATTACCAACAACATCATAGGTTTCCTCCAATGAATATTCATCGAGGTCTCCATATGAAAAGTGAATAAGTTTCTTTAATCCTCTCAATCATGTGCCTTCCACTTTTAAAATATATATAAACATTTTAATACTTGTCTCAAAACTGTTCACCAACACAAAAATCAACAAAGGACCAATCAATGTACTTAACTATTCTCAAACCACTGCAAAAACTTAAACAAATGGTGCCAACAAAACACATATATCCCTTTAGTAACTAAAACCAAATGAAGTTTAATTCATATGATTCTTCAATAAAAATGTTGTAGTTGACTAAAAGATGACAAATGGAACCCTGGATCCAGACATAGAAGGCCACATGTGTTTTATATAACATCATGATTTTTTGGTGTTGTGATATGAGGTGTTGATTATAAAACAAGTACTTTGTTTGGGGGTTTTACTTTCTATAATATTAGCTTTCTTATTACTCTACTCCAATTACTTGAAGTTATCTTTCATTTGGGATTGAAAGTTGAAACATCCTTGTTAAACCCATGATCTTATGAATTTTTTAGGATTGGGTCTTAGAAGCTTGTTTAACTTCACCACTAACTATAGTTTGTCTTTCTCAAAATCATTTTACACCCTCTCCAATCCTATTCACTTAAAGGTACAACTAGTCTCACATCCTAGTATACTTGTGATGATATGGAGCCTTGAAACAACAAGGGAAGGAAGAGGAGAAGATCAATATTGGGGATGCTCTTCTACAATAATAATATACTTGAGGGAGGTTGTAATCCCCTAAATTAATTTGAAAAATGAACTTGTTTGGAAAATTAATGGCATAGGAAGACTTGTTTTTTTATTTGGTTTAGGATTTATGCTTCATTATATCTTCAACTACATGACCAATTTTAGTCTTTATAGTTTAATGGCCTAATGGAATTTCTAGGGATTTGTCTTGAAACCAAACTTGGAATTTCTAGGGATTTCACATTACATAGTTAAGGATGGGTATTTGTTTAAATGTCTTGAAACTGAAGTTGGAATTACTTCCATAGAAATTGTCACACTAAAATTGGTCTTCCTTCCACTAAAATGCCAGGCAAGCCTTGTAACTTTTTTAGTGAAACCTGTACTCGGAGAGAATCATTGCATAAAACAAAAAATTTTGTGTGACTTATAAATGAGCAATTTTAAGAATAATTTAAGAATTGGATTGTATATATAGTTGAAGGGAACTTTACAAAGGTTTAACATCATCTTAAAAAAAACAATAAAGAACAAAATACATTTTTCTAGTATATAACGCATTTACTATTTATGTATATTTCTTGACTATTAGGTATGTAAACAAAAGTATACCACTGCAACAAGGTATTAGATATAATGCCAAATATACACTTATCATCTCAAAAATTCAGTATGCTTGGAAATATGATAAGAATTACGAGCACATTTCACTGTACAGAACAAATCAAGAGCTCTCTGACAAGTAGAGAATTGTATGATCCAGCAAATAGCCTTCAATGGATAAAGGGTGTGCCTTCTCTGGAATAGGTTTTGTGATTTTAAGGTAACAAATATATAATTAGACTAACAAATTTTCCAATAAATCTTTCCAAACTTTATATGATTTTACAAATTGTAGATAGGTGTTTAGAGGCTTTCTTATCAAGGTTTTCTCTGTTGCTCCATACCTAAAGATTGCTACTTAGTTTCTTACTTTGGTAGTGAAAGATTTCATGTTCCATGTCCCTTAAATTGTAAATTCTTGCACGGTATTTATTATTTAGTTGTTTTCTTTAATACCTTGGAACCCTGTCTTATGTTACTATTACCATGGTTGTTTCTTATAATGAAGGGTTTATCATGGAAAGATCGATCTTTGTGATCAAAATCACAAGTGTAACTCTCACACAATATGAGGGGCAGTACTACCCATGGGGGATTTTTTCTTATGTCTTAGTATAGGATCTTTAAATCATTCCCCAGCAATAATATTGATCTCAACATGGGGGACTCTTCACTAACAAAGGACCTTCCAATGAGGGAATTGGAATCATATTAGAAGCTTCCATACTAAGGAATTTTGGACTATACCTCACCCTTCAAAATTTTTGACTATAAATCATCCTTGGAATGTTCATATTAAAGGCATTAGGTCTTAAACGAGGAAGAAAAATCTTAACTCAACATGTATCCTTCTATGACTAGAAAAGATATTTTATCCAAGCACTAGGCTCATTGTCAAAGTTGAATTATGTAGGCACTAGAGGATAACAATATATTTTGGTTAAAACCCATTTATACCATAGAAACTAATTTAAAATAGTAAAGTTTACAAGATAGTCATAAAAGAAGCATGAAAGAAACTTATACCAATGCTGAAGGAGATGATAATTTCATAAATACAAAAGTTGCAACAACACCTATAAACATAAATATAAACCTGGCATGTAGCATTGTCTCCATTGTCCCTATTTGGATTTCCATCACCTATGTGAGAAATCAAAGCAACATAAGAAACCAATTCAAGATACATTGTATGACAAATAAGAACAAATTTAAAAATAGGAATAAAAACTTACAAGAATGTAATCATCATAACTACAGAGAACTAAATCAGTTTTTATACCCTGCACATACGTAAAACTAGGGTGAATATTATTCTTAAAAATTGTCTAAAGATAATCCAATATAAATATCATTCGAAATGAAACACTGAACCAACCAGGATTTTGTTTCCAGAAGAGACAATCAATAAGGTGGTAGGGAATTTAATCATTTAATGCAATATGAAATTTCTGATTCATCATCAGGATTCAGAAGAATCCACCAAATCAAACTTGCTAGAGTGACTCTGCCTTTGGATAAAACATTTTAATATACATGAAATGCTTCCTAGGAATAATCTCCAGTTATAAGAAACTCACTTTGCAGGTAGCTCTTTACTATTTCTCTAAAAAGAAGTTATTTTTTTCCATGAAAAACATCTCAGACATCTTACACTATCTAACAAATGGCCTTCCACTGAAATTGAAAAATTGATGAACAATTTTGGAAGAAATCAAAATTTCTATGGAATGTTATTTATTATTCTAGAATATAAGGACATAATGCAAAAAAGTCAGTAAGCTTGAAAAATAATAACAAGGTGCTAAGGCAAGTTAAGAATAGCTTAATGTATTAAAGGAAAAAGGGAAAGATGGTATCACATAGAAAGAAGTGGCACCAAGAATGATATGAGAACAATACCAACAATGCACACAAGAAGGAAACACGTGTATTGACCATTGATCCCACAATAAATTATATAATTTAAGTCTGAGCACACATATTGTCAGAAAAAACACCAAAATCTACTTCTACCTAAAGGATAATAATAGAATGGTATCCTAATCAAAGAGTCTACAATGGCATGTAAATTGTAGGTCCCAAGGTTGAGACTACTAATGAATATAAATCAATATAAGGAAATGACAGATCTCAAGGAAGAGAAAGGCAATTATTATTTAGATACACTTTTGTTTGAGTAGCACATCAAGCATAAGGAGTCACACTACAAACATGCATTATAAAATAAGCAGCATATCTTCAAATATTCAACTTGAACTTGATTGCGCTTCCCTAAAACAAGCTCTAGCGATTGGCAAACACTCTCAATATCAATATTTTTTTGTTTGTCCTATATATGTTGAGCTCAAACAACCTCAAAAAAATAGAAGGAACTGGCAATTGCAATCCCCCTGCAATTGATATATCTTTTCCTTAATCATTATTTTTTATGGTACCAACCAGGAAAACCCTTGTCCTTGTGAATCTGAAACACTATTCCATTCAGACCACTTTGTCAACTTCATGATCAGTTTACACAGAGCCACACATAAAAATGCAAAGTCACTTGTTGTGTATTGAACCTATTAGATATTGAATTAGATAACAGTAATGATAGGATACATGTTTTATGCTCCAAACTAGTGGTTGAATCGTGGAATGGATTCTGCAGGTTGCATGGTTGCATGATCTATCTCCTAGACCTTTTGAAACAAATTCAAGCTGGATTCTGCAGATCTCTTCTCAATATCCTTCATTCATGTCAAGTTATGCCTTTGTTGTTGGAGGTCCTATTAGCTCTTTGATGGTGGAAGAACATCGAATATTGCATTGGATAAAGGTACTGATAGGATGCAGGTCCAAACTGGTGGTTGAGTAGTGGAATGGCTCTTATAGGTTGCATGGTTGCATGATCTATTTCCCAAACCTTTTGAAACATAATCAGTTGTATATCTCTTCTCAGTCAACTCCTTCACTCAAGACAATAGGATCCACAATTTTGAATCTATTACATTTTCTGTTTGGAGGTCATATTAGATCTTTGATGGCCAAAGAACATCGAATAGCATTAGATAAAGGTGCTCATATGATAAAGATTTTCAGGGAATCCAAACTAGTGATTGAATGTTGCAATGTCTCATAAAGGTTGCATAATCTATCTCCAAGGCCATTTGAAACAAATTCAAGATGTTACAGGTCTCTTTTCAGTCCCCTTCACTCATCTCAAGATGATCCAAAATTCTGAAGCTATTTCCTTTGCTATTGAGGTCCTATTAGCTATTTGATAATGGAAGAACACTAAATAGATAAAGGTATTGAAATGATATAGGTTTTCAGAGATTCAAAACTAGTGGTTAGATGGTGTAATGGCTCCTACATGTTGCATAATCAATCTCCCAGGCCTTTGGGACAAATTCAAGCTATTGCAGGAATATGTTAGTCTCCTTTAGTTATGTCAAGAGGATCCACAATTTTGAAGCTATTACCTTTGTTGTAGGAAGTCCTATTAAATATTTGATGGTGGAAGAGAATAGAGGGGGTTCTACCCCTTCTGATCTCTAATATTTTCTTCTATTGCTTGACTAAGGATTTGAATTTGAACTTGGCAGTATACCCAAATATCTTTGCATTAAAGCACATTGTGGTCATTGACGTCCCTAACTCTTGGTGCATCCTTATTTCCAAAAAGTGTGTTGCAAGCTTAGAATGTAACACCCCCAGGCATAATTCATGGTCCTGAAGATGGACCCATTGGTAGAATCCAAAAAATTGACTTGAACATCCATGATAATGTGGTTGTAAGCCCAGAAACCCATAGGTACAATAGGCATTTGGTTACAAAAATGCTATTGTTCCATATAATGGTAGTTTCAAGACATTTGTAATGTGAAATGTTAGTGTGACATTTGGTAGCTACCATCAAAGAGTTCCATCCTATCATCAATTGCAAGAAATCCACTACATGTTCAATACATTCTTATGTCTTGTTGTGTGTTAACTATGCACAATGTGGCACCTTGATTGAGACAGCCTAAGTAGACAAATAACAAAGTTGTAAATATAGGCATGGAATCCCAATATCCTAGTGTTGTTAGTCACAACCCACAAAAAACAACCCCTAACAAAAGGATTCAAGAAGGTGAATTTTAATAGACATCTATATCAACATAATGTCTATTGAAGATCCTAAATTTAAGAGAGGTTGCCACACATATGTTCCCATTCAAATGGATGTTGTATTTGTCTATTTTCTATGATCCTTTACTGAATATGTATCATCCATAAATATCAATATCCAAAAAGTGTATAGACTGAGTGGGGCTAATGGATAAAAGAACAAGTGTTATCTTCGTTGAGATCACAGGTTCAATTAAGGATGGTGGTAGGGTATATTACAGAATATTTATAGATGTCTTATACACAGAGAATAACCAAAACATGTATTATACGCAAAACATATATGTACATATATTATACATTCAAATTGCAAAATATTTATGTTAATTTAGCACTTCCATTGCTACGTTGGTATCAAAGCCATTCTAGCTAATAGGTTTTTCCCTTAAATTTCCATTTGATGCTAATCTTAATTTATTGACTTTTAAATTAATTCTAATTAATTATATTTATGTTTGTAGCGTTACCATGGTTGGAAACCTATGTAAAGTGGCTAAAACTTAGACCTGGGAACTTTTTATAATAAGTAGCAGTAGTAAACAATGATATCTAGAAAGTTTGATATGACTTTAAGCTTGTTCTAGGCAGAGTTTGTGGATATTTCAGTAGTAAATCCATGTCTATGAGAAGTATGGTATAATGAAAAACAATAATGACCCTAAATATCCATGTTATTGGACACATATTGGTCCTTAAAATTATTTCGCAACCCTATTTTACCTCCTAGTCATCGGTAATCCAGTTTTGGGAAGATGTATCGATGAGAATGGATCTAAACCTTGAAATATAGGAAAAATTAATGGGTATAACAAAACAATAGGTTTCAAAATACCATGTTTGGGTGAGATATTTATAAAGAAAAATAGCATAAAAGTGTCCTTGGGCATATTGTAGCAGCAAAAAACTATCTCTTGGTGTCGAATCAACAATAGCACTTCATCATTATCATTTCTAAGAAGCTCACATGGCATATTATATTGCTTTTTAAGCATTGTAGGGTGAATTTGTCACAAGCATTGGCCCAATTGGCTTGTCTTCACTTTCATTGAGGGATAATCCACCTTTTACTCATGTTTCAAGAGTTTTGTGCACCTTTCCTAGCATAATGAAGGTATAATCTAGGAAACAAAAATTCAGCAGTGAAGAAGTATGGCAACATTGATGTGTTATAAATGCTCCTCTATATATCACATTAGGCTTAAAAATGTTGATCCAATCCACAGAAGTCATCCTTATAGGAATCTAGTTCAATTTACGAGGCATTTTAACTATGTGTACGTAGGATTGAGAAAACCATTGAAAGTATTATTTCAGCAAGTGCTCGAATTTGGAGGACACTTTTCACTGAAGGAAGGCCTTGTTTCTATATTAATTGAGTATTGGATCAGTCCATTGGATATATAGAGCCCGATATCTCTTATAGGTTAATTTTTTTGTTGCTATATGAATATTATTGGAGGGTAATCTTTCTTGAAGGTGACTTAGGGGAGACACAATATAAGTTTAGGTTTACTTTCAGTTTGGAGAGGCCTTCTCTTGGACACTTTTGTGGACAAGGTGAAACATTGCATCTTAGGGGATTTTGGAGGTTGGGGTTTCCTTCTACTTGTCATCATCCATCATTGCTTTATGGAGGACATTTTTACATGTGGAAGATAACTTTGTGTAATTTGAAATGCAAACATAAGTCCTTATTTAGAATTTAGATTTAAAATAAAAGAAAGAAAAATGGACTCACCCATAAAGAAAATAGTGTGCCCTCTTATGATCCTTCAATTCAATGTCATGCACATGCATATAAGTTTTACTTGGGTGATTCAATGTTTAAACTATATGACAAATGAATAAAATGTAATTCATAGGCATATGTCCAACAAAAAATGGCCATTTCCCATATATTTTCATGTACATAGGGAATTCATAGATTTATGGAATTGGTAAAGTATTACCAAGGGGTCAGTTATCCTGATAAATCAAACTATTTAAGGTAATTTTTTAGATCAGATAGAACAAAGTTCACCTGAATGTATGGTAATCATCATCATCAACTAAATGTGTGTATGTGCACATGCATAAATACCCAATACACAGTTCAATCAAACAAAGGAAAACATAATTATACCTTGATTTGTGGAGCTTCGCACTGTCTTCTTCTACTTTACCTTTCAAAACATCATTCAACATACTTCAAATTTGTCCCGTTGCAATAGTTTCATGCTATGACCCATCAAATAAATTTTTGTTTGTTTATGAAAATAACAAAACCAATTTAAATAAATACAATATTATTACAATGTAAATTACAATACTATTCAACTATTCAAGTAAATTAATTGTTAATAATAGACCACCTGATAAAACATGGATAACCCAAAACACTATGTATATAAGGCCATCGATCACATCAAAACGTCAGTTCTTGCCTCTTAACTATGAAAATGTTTCTTAATGCTATCTGTAAAAAGTTCCAATGGAGGATTCAAATAGAAATAGTGAAAATTAAACTCTAAAATTATAGAAATAGTTGTTTTCTAATGTATTCTTCTTTACCATTCATTGAGATCCTCTCTGTTTCGAGAATAATTTAATATTCTCTACTAAACACGACCAACCACGTGAAGGTGGAAGCTCTTATGGACCCTCCCCCCCCCCCCCCCCCCCCCC
>LPNX011053505.1:506967-540294 GCA_001517045.1 Pseudotsuga menziesii
TATTTCACTCAATAGCTGAAAGATGATTTCATTAAATCATTCTTTAAACCATTCAATCATTCAACAGCTGAAAAAACCATTCATTTAGTCAATGGAAGATAAAAAAAAACCAGTAAACCATTCATTAAAGCATTCATTTAACCATTCATTCATGAAACAGAGGAAAAAAACATGTAAATTTTTTTATTATAAATAAGAATTACTCAAAATTTGTTTAGTCACTTCCTTTTTACTTTTCTTCTCTTTAAATATTTAGTCAAAGTCACATCTTCCGGAATCTGATCCTCGGTCTCCCTACTAGACTGCTCACAAGGTTGAACGTCCGACGAGGGGCGACGAATTTCTGCAATAATGTCAAAATATTTCATTAATATATTTTTATTTTTATAGATACGAGTAATTCATTTAAAAAACATTATGAATTTGTTTTTTTACTTTCCATGGGCACATCATCATGTTCATCATTATCCTTTACAGGCTCAACCTGTTCAGTGTTATCTGCATCTACATGCTCTGCAGTTGAATTGTGTAGAATTATAATTAATGTTCATCATATGCAATTATCTATACAAAACAGTAGCATATTAATAAATTCATTACCAAGAATCGAAGCATGATCTTCGTCTGGTTGGTCATGCACATCCTCAACATGAATGAGATCATTACTTTCCTTCTCAAAAAGGAATAAATAATTTATGTTTATTTATTTATAACAAAAAAATTGCACGAGAATTAATAAATTATCATTAAACTATACAATTTTTACATACCTGTGTACCAGATGGATCAACAGAAGATTGTGCAGTATGCCCAGACAAGCTTCTCTAGCCTTCAACAATGGTGTCAAAGCCTTGTTCAAAGCCAAGCTTCATGTAATCCGCATTGGGCAATTCTTTGAACTGACCAGCCTTCATATTTGCATGATGTCACTAATTTTACATTTTTTGCAAGAATAAAAAGAAAAATAATTATATGTATGATATTTGGATGCGGATTCGGGTTTTGCGATACTTACATATTGGGCCGCCAAGTTTGAGTAACCACTAGGCCCAAGCTTGTGTTGGCCAATTTTTGCAATTCTTTCCTTGGTGGACTTAGATATGTCCGAGAGCCTAATCAAGTGTTGAAATAAGTTAGTCAATGTACCAAATTTTATATTAAAAATAATAATAATAAGGCTAACCAGTACATTTTCGAATGTATTACATACCTTCCTATTCCTAGTGGTATCTTTCCTGCTTGTCTCAGGCCCTTCTCTTTTCCATATTCCACCAGGGCTTTCCACTCCATAGATGGAATCATTGGAGGGTGATCATACCTAGGGTTCTTTTCTACGTGAACCCTATACTGGTCTCAAACAATATTCAGATGTTGTCCAGCCTTCTGTAGGACCTTCGATATATCGAAGGTATCTTTTTCGAACAGACCAACCAAGCGATTAGTCAGCTCATCCTTTAAAGATTTTGGTTGCTTTTTCCACATTGTGCAGATGGTGGGCCCAAATATCTCCAAGGACAAATCATTCATATGTTTATAAAATATATCATTTCCTGCAAAACATTGATTCCATTATTTGTCAACATTAAAAATATTATTGGTATATTAGATACAAATTATAAAAACTAATTTGAACAATCTATAATCACCTAGAATATTCTCTATCTTTATTGGAACCAATTCTTATTTCACCAAAAATGTACACACTACTGAACCAGTTCTAGTGACACGAGAAGATCCAAGAAATGCATCCACCTCTCTACCTAACCCTGCATCCACCCTTTCTTTTGCAGCATCTGTTGTGGGTGGAGAATCATTGACTGCACCCTCTAATAGCCTTAGGGGTGTCACAGAGCATGTTCCTGACTGTTCAGTGGAAAATAAGGGAGAAGTATGTGGTGTACGTGGAGTGGTTTGGTCACTGGGACCAACATTGCCTTGACCACCACTGCAAAGCTCCATAACATGTTGTAAATTAAAACCATTGTATTATAAGTTCAATAGCATATAAAATTAAATATCATAAAGTTCTAAATGAATTTACATTATTATTCGGGAACTTACTTCCAATTGTCGATGTCTCTATAACAACAATTAAATCTTTGATTCTGTCTCTTCTGTTTGTGGAACTGTCAATGTCAGAAGAACCAGTTCCTCATTTTGTTTTTCCATGGTCTTCTGTAGCACCCTCAACGGGTCTTTAGCCCTCTAATTTCACTATATTTCATCAACTGGGATACCTCATTCTGTAAAGAGTGTTGAGATGGTGTTTCATAAACTAAATCCCCTGTCTGCAACAGAAATATATAAAACATTGCTTAGTCTTTGAAGCAATAGTATGCGCAAAATATTATATTAACAAAAAGTTGTCTATCATGATAGATTCATAGGATTACATCTAGGATTACCTGATTCCTAGACGAGGGTGTGGTCTGATCAACAGCTAGGGATTTACCCCGATCAACCACCTACAAAAAAAGTAGAGAACATTATCACAATGAACGCAATATGTAAAAGCTAAAAAATACAGAACAAAAATAAACATTATGCTACATGTTTTATATGTTTACATTTTTTAAGTATTTAGAACTTGTGGAATTACATTTAGGTTTACAGGTTTCCTCGAGGCTCCAGTCGTCTGATCAAGAGTTGGGGACTTTTCTTGGTCAACATGCAAAAAAGGTAGACAACATTATCATCATGAACACAAACATAAAAATGAAAAAATACATAACAAAATAAATATTATTCTACATGATATACATGTTTACGATTTTAAAGTATTTGAAATGGAGAATTACATTCATGTTTACTTGTTGCCCCGATTTTGCGGTCGGATGATCATTAGTCGATTGGATTCCTAGATCAACACTCTGCATGGAAAATAGATAAGATTATATAAAAAAACTGAAGATACTAATGAAAACACATAACAATAGATATCTTTGTCTGTCCTAAATTTATTACATTGGCAATATCGATGTATACCTTCCACCTTGACTCAGGTCTATTAACACCTACCGAGAGGGAGGATTCCCTAAGAGAACCTTGCATAAAAGACATACTAAAAATTACCTAACGAAACCAGAATATTCACTAAAACAATTTTAAAACATAACATTTTCATGTATACCTATTTACTTGCGGGTTGTGTGCTCCTCTCACCTTCTTCTGGGGTGATGAGCTCCCCATCACCTCCCTGTGAAGTCAACATATGAAAATTATTAGAAAATTATAATTATATGCTAACGAAAAATCCTATAGATGTTAAAATAATTAAAAAAAGGCTGGTTAAATTGTTGGATGTACCACAACCATACTAACTATGTTTGTATCTACATGATTCAAATTGTAATTAATAAGCAGTTCTTCGCCAACAACTATTGATTTAATTGTACATACAAAAACATGGTTTCCTTCATGTGACTCGAAGATGCAGTTGGGTTGCTTAAGTGTAAACCCCAGTTGTGTATTATTTATAAACCCCGCAATATTACCATTTTTTTGGCCTTCCGTCCATGTACAACGTTGCTCCTTTATTTTTACCTTTTTCTTTCAATTGTATATAATTCGTTGACAACCCATATGTACGCATACTTCCTGTATATTAGACTAGGCACATCCAATCACTATAGTTGTAAGAGGGTCCAACATACTCCATCAATTCTCTACATATTCTGTATCCAACCTTTATTCCGTCCATGCAAAACAACCCCAATCCATGCAATGCCGATGGTGCAATTCTATATATTCTCTCATTCACACAAAAATCAGTGTTTACTTGAGGAAAATCCCTAGGCACCTATTTTTTCACTAGGTGTTTGTACCTTAAGGGAACCTCGATGTTTCCCACTGTCTCATCATCATAGGAACATGAACCCCCTCTTTTGAGAAAAAATTCCATGTGTTTATTGAATTTTCTTCTTATCTTCTGACATCTAACTGATCTAGCCCTTGTAGAGCTACTGGATGTCTTAGTTTCCTCTAGCTTTCCCAAACTCCCCTCACTGGAGGAAGACAGGTCTGACAAATACCTATTTGGTTCTACCTACACCATGGCTGGAAAAAAAATTGGCAAAAACATAGCAAAATACTAGGAAAAAACTTGGAAAGACTTATAAGCATGACATAATGTTGATATCATTATCCTGAATAATATCAATAAATCCCTAGTATAACAATTCAACACATAGTACTTTAAGACGATATAGATATCAAGTTGTTCAATATCAAATGCTTCAGCCAATTAATCTAAACCATTGATTTTTTATAACTGTTTATTTTTTCAGTTGCAGATTTGAACCTTTGATTTCAGTCACCGCATAACCCTGAGCGGATTTATTCATACTTAGTTCATTTTTAAGGCTGTGCTTAGGCATTTTCAACACTTATCATTCTGAAAAAAGGAATAAACCCTTCAAAACATTTTAGAACCTACTCTACACTCCTTTGGGTCATATAATATAAACATTTTCAACCTTACCCATCATTTTTACTAGCCTAACCCCCTCCAACCACTTAGCTCAAACACAATTGTTCCAAGGATTCCTTCACTTAAATATAAGTAAATGCAAATTAAATCCACACTAGTATACTTCCTTATTGTTTTTAGGTACATAATAATAAACTTTCCTATATTGTTACCAATTGTGGTAAGGGTATCCCATTCCAATATTCAAACAAAAGACTGGAACTCCTACCCAAATCAAATCTTTGTTAATGAATCTATAGGTTGACTAAATCCAAGTTGTTATGGCTTCATAAAGAGGCAAGATTCATCCATAAAATAGGGCACTTACCAACAATGTGCACTATGTCATACTCAGCCAAAAATTAGAATAAAACCCCCTTTGCATTAGGTTGCATCGACACCATATTCTCCAAGAAATAAACCCATAAGTATTCTACAGTTTTTATAGTGATGACCATAAGCTATGAAACCCTCCTATCATGATATGTAATAGTCCTTGTCCTCCTCCTTTAAGGGTTGTAACTGCTGAATTTTCTAATTACAAAATTCAAATTTTCTTAAAGCCCCTAATTAGTTTCAAGTGACTTAACTCATAAATTTTAGCTCTAGGAAATATTTCTGCATAATCACACATTCTGAAATTTGTTTTTGAGTTAATAATCAGATTTGAAAACTAGGATGAAATCAGGGTTTTATTTTAAGTTTTATGTTAGTTTATTTCACTGCAATATACTAAAACAAGGAGTTATTTATGAAAATTTCATGGTGGTTAATAAGTAAGAACTTAACAGTAATAATCACTTAACTACTAAGTGCCAAGTCTCTTATAAATTATGGAAACTATGGTTTAATGTGTTATGTCCTAAGTCATTCTGAACAACCGAATTTTTCATGATTAATTGATGATGGTTTCTATTATATCTTGTTTAAGAAACCACATTTTGGGATGATATTTTATGTTATGGATGTAGTTTCGTAAATTTTATTTAAATTGTAAATTCACATAGTAAAAATATTTCCCCCTTTGCTCTCTTGGACATAAAATCCAATTACCCCATATGGAAGCCTCCCTTGTCCTTGAGAGGTGTCCTAAAAAGTGGAATGGAAAAATACTCAGGTAACAATGGTATTTCTCATTTGAAGTCGCAACCTCTAACACTAGTGGATTAGTACTTTTCCACTTAGGCGTTAAATTGAGTTGTAACATTTTGCTTCTATTGTTAGGGGCAAGTCTTCATAACCAGAGCATTGAACAACACTCAGAAACTTTTGGTGAGATTTCCTTTAAATTTCATGGTGTCCAAGCAACTCACATAGAAATTCCATCGAGGTAGTTTTTGCCTAAATGATACTCGAAAAGAGGATCATATAAACACTTATTCCCTTCAATCCCAAACCTGAGAAATATGATAGAGTGGAAAATAAGGTGATTCAAACCACTCGATAAACTCCTTCAATCCAATATAATAAAGATAGTTCTTCAAATCAGTCAAATTCTTATTCTATGAACATGAAGACTCCACACAGTTTGATATTGGTTTGAATTATGCTCATGTGCATTTTCATATTTGATACCCTGATTAAAGAAAAGAAAATATGGCATTTTTTGAATAGAAATGAATGCACAATTGATTAAGTCTAATGGTTTTCTTGGACATCTTGGGGTATATTCCTAATCAATTTCATAATGATAGTTGGGAGGAATGCATTCTGAAAGTCCATGGGAAATAGGATTCTGCTAGGTTTCATGTTGAATTACATATTGAATCTCTTCCAAGGTAGAATCTGGCCCTGAGGATATTAATATGAATATGTTCAATATATATCTTAACTTGCAAAAACGTGACATAAGAAATTGGTATATATGGATTCCTAGTAAGGGTGTATACTCAATTGTAAATATTCTCAAGTTGTTATACTAGATATGAGATCCTACTCTTGATGAGGAATCTGTTGAGGATCCAATTTACCCTCCACAAAATCAAGCCCTTGAAAAATCCATGAAGATTCCTTTGAAGAAGGCCATATTTATGAAAGAACCCATTCTCCTATTATATTACCTCATTCCCAAGAATCTAAATTAGATGGTCCATATTGCTGATATTCTGATGAGAAATATTTTGTAGGCAAACCCTTGTTTGATGATGATATGGAAAATGCATGCATTTATCCATTTCATGAAGAGTTAGATGTTATATTTGAAATAAATAATCATAGTTTTGGGGACCCCATATATGATTTATATTGTGAAGCATCTAATGAGGAACCTAGATATTTGGAACCTATAGAGCAACCAAGCATAAAAGGGGATATGCCCATTTTCAATATTGATTTTGGGCATCACTTTGAACATATTTTTATAGATCTATTTCAACCATATCATCTAGTTTTTAAGGAAGTATTGGGACATAATTTTATAGTGATTCCATCTTCTTAAAGTAGATTTTTGCAAGGAAATGGAACACGTTTTTGAGCCCAAAGCATAGATATTTTTTAGCCACCTAATCTATCAATTTATTTGTGTATTTGATATTGTGAAGCATCTAATGAGGAACCAAGATATTTGGAACCTATAGAGAAACCAAGCATAAAAGGGGATATGCCCATTTTCAATATTGATTTTGGGCATCACTTTGAACATATTTTTATAGATCTATTTCAACCATATCATCTAGTTTTTAAGGAAGTATTGGGACATAATTTTATAATGATTCCATCTTCTTAAAGCAGATTTTTGCAAGGAAATGGAACACGTTTTTGAGCCCAAAGAATAGATATTTTTTAGCCACCTAATCTATCAATTTATTCGTGTATTTGATATGAATTTCCAAATGAAGAATTATTTGTTAATGCATAAACTTGTTTGGGCCAAAAATATGTTAATTTAAGAATTAATTGTAAAAGTTTCCTACTTCCTAAAGGAAAAGCTTGTCAAGAATGAGTTTGGGTAATAGGTGTGGGAATTTGGTAGCCCTAAAAATTCTAATGTATGCCCCTCTTTTAGTTACATACAAGCTGTCTCCATTCTCACTTATTGCTTGCATTGCCTTTTCCTAACATGTATTGGGTAGGCTCACAAAATATCATGTTTTACATGGGCACTATGATATGCTCACAAATATTTATATAATGTATTTTAAATGTGTGTTCCTAAAGGATTTGGAAATATACATGGATGGGCACTATGCTTGGTCACCAATGCTTTCACGTCTTTGGAAATATGTTAGGAACATACATCACATATAGCAAGTATGATTCCATGTAGAATGTTGGAGCGATTATGGTGGTTGTGTATTTGGCTTTGTAGGTGTTCTTATTACTGGCCTAAGCCCCTTTCAAAAATAATATTTGTAAATTTATTGAGTCTATGTCTAATTCTATTAGTCCTTGTTACATTCAAGGAGCCAATGCATAGGTCTCTGTAATCCATAACAACAAACAATACACAAACTTAATTCAGAGGAGTTCCAAATGCCCTTTTTCCATTCACAAACTTCATATGTATGCTTGTGCCCATTGGACTTTGGCATTTCAATGTTTTCAATCTTGAGACGAATTGTTATGTATATGCAACAAATATAACATTGCAAATTATGTTAATATATGTTTGTACATAGCCTGGAGGTTCTCCTTTAAAGGACTATCTCCTTGAAAGAACATATCTTCACATTCATCTACATTTACTTCCGATAGAAGTGATACGGAGTTGTTATGCTGGTCACTTCCCTCAAAAAGAATCTTTGTCATGAGTTCCTTTTTCAAGGAAGCTTGGTTAATCTCTTCTTCCAAACTACCTGCAGGAACTAGGTGATACGCAAATACCTTCCTTTTCTTACCAATTCTATAAGCCCTACTGATTTTATGTCTAGCAATTGATGGATCCCAAGGAGTGTCCAAGATGATAACCCTACTAGAACCTGTGAGGAAAATTCCCTCTCCACATGCCCTAATAGACTCAAAAAGAACCTTTGAATCTGAAGCCTGGTTGAATTGTTCAGTAATATTCTCCCCGAGTTCTACATGAGTGTTTCTATCCAGTCTTAATATTTCAGAACCTTTGCTCCATTTTTTCTTCACCACGGGAATATTTTCTAATAGAGTTAGAGGAGGAAGGTACTGACTGGAAACTAATAATTTTTCTTTATTTGTCTCACAGAGGAACAAAATGTCAAGGAAAAAATTTGTTTTCACTCCATCATTTGGATCTACATTAATATCGGTAAGAATAATCCCAATATTAGTCATATCAGGCTCCAACCATCCTGAAGGATTCTCTCCTTCAAGTGAAGGATGTATGCATACTACTGTAGACATTATATCTCTACTCATTCGATTTCCTACAAAGTGTTGTAGATTTCTTAGTGCTCCTCTCTGTTTATCATTTAGGTTCAACTTAACGGTGAAATCAACAAGTCCAGGCAAATCTTCTAGTACATCTCCTTTATAGCAATGGACAAATAATGACATCTCCTTTATCATTTGAGGTGCATGCAAAATGTGTATTCCCAAGGATTTCTATATCATGAATTTGAAGAATCGAAGTTACATAAATTGCATCAAAAAAAATTTAAATGCCGAGGGGAAGAACCCTAAATTAAGTGGTGGAAAAATCAAAATGGCCATTTTGTTGGATTAAAATCTTCAACAAAATTTAGGAGTACTGTACAACCATCAATTCGACCTATGTTCTTTCAAAATAAAACAATCAATCCGACCTACCTTTTTTTCACTATTGAAACAAGGTTTTCATCCTTTATGACAGGGTTGAAGGTGGATGTTATTGTTGTTGACAGTATCTTGAGATACATCAATGATCTAACCTATATGAGGTATATTGTTGAAGGACTGACTTGATTAGGGTAGCCTCCAATTGTTGCTTATCACCTTCCATGCAGATTCATCATTATATGTAGCTCCAATTTTCCTAAAGGTGCACAGTATTCCCTTTTTTATGCCTAGGGTTCCTTCTCCACGGTTGCAACAAACCCAGGAATGATGTTATTTAGGCCGAGATTGCACCCAAAATTAATTTTTTTTTGGTTTGTTGAGAATTAATTTGAGGAAGTGACTTAGGGCAGAGGGTGGATGGACTGTCCAGACACACCTGAAATGCTTAATCATTTTCCAGGATTAAAAGTGCTTAGGGTGAAGTTTTACTTCTGTCTTATGATTTTTATCACTACCTATAATTATCATTACCTTGTTGTTATCCATTTTAAAGTGTGAAAAATTATCTCCGAAATTGTCCATAGAATTATGTATATTAGGATTCAAAAAGATGTTGTGACTTCTATTGAATTCTACATGTCTGAATTCTGTTGATGAAAACTTAAAGGATTATGATGAGAAAGTACAGTACTTTACAAAAAATTATAAAATCCAAGAAGCAACTTATGAATAAGAGGAAATGTTGAAAATGCAAAAAGATACATCTAATCAAATGCATTATGATACTTTTGTAAAGAAACATGATATTAAAAGGGAAATACATAGGTAGGAAAATTGGAAAAAGACACATGGGGTAGATGAGAATTTGCAACTCTAATTCTGATGGTGTTTCTTTCATGAGTAAACATGATACACACATTTCCACACTTAATACTTCAATTATCTTATATCCTCTTCAACATTGTGCAAGTGGAATGTCATTATAGGAGCCCTAGTACCAAAACATGGAGCCGAAGAGAACTTATGTTGTATATTCTTGTAGCTTCCCAGGAAGCAACACAAACTATTGATGTGGTGCAATACATGAAGAAAGATTTTGGATTTTACTATATGTTCCCATGGTACCATGGGATTAATTCATAGTATCCATCAACAAATCAATTACTGAAGGCAAATGCAGCAAAACAGGTGAATTTGGAAGCAATTTATGATCCTAATGGTGCAATGACTACTATTTTCACCAGTGCACCTAATTTATGATCCTATTGGTGATCTCAAAATTGCTACATTCAAAGCCTTTATATAATGAATGAGGTGGAGTTTAGGGACCAAAATTATGTCCGCATGCAAGGAAGACATGTCTGCAGCAAGAGTTATAATGCCCAAATTATGCATTCATACTCATCCAAAGATATTTAAAAATACTACTCTTCACATGATTAATGCTGACAGAGTTAGGGACAACACTTGCAACAAAGTATTTGTCTATTTTGAAGAGACATGTTCAAGTATTTGATAACACTTTATATTTGACTTGGCTCTGTATCAGACATCATTCAAAAGAAACCAAGCTTGGTACTGTCAAAGTCTTCATAAACAGACCTCCAAACAAATCTCAACAATATGATAGGGGGAGTACATGTTTCAGCAAATCAAGAAGTCTAGATGTCAAGGGGAGCACACATTTTAGTATGATTTCACAAGTGTTAGAATAATCAACCCATAGCAACCTTCATTGGACATTAATTAATCCATTTTGTCTTATTACCTAGATTCATAGATTCCATTCTATGCTAGTTGCTTTCTACATGTCCTAGAAGTCAACACATGCTAAAAATGAGTCATGGAGTGCTTGGGAAACATCCTAGAAACCAATTTTATCAATTCTAATTTATTCCTGATTCCCTAAAGCACATATCTTCTTTTTCTGAAAAGCTGCCTTGCTTTATAGCTGATTTAAGGCAAAAGGAAAAGCTAGTCTAGGTGTAAATGCCTTGTTTTTTCCCACATCATCCGCCCTCCTTTTCTCCAAATAAAAGAATGTATGAGTTTTCTTTCCATCCCTCTTTAGATTTACCACTTGACTTAGCAAATTCATGAGTATTTTCATAGATTTGGAAACTACTTTATGAACCTATGGGGGATTTGACTAGATTTGGTAAGCCTTCTTTTTTACTATTTCGAATGGAATCCTTATGCATTTGAACCTCTCATGAAATTATTTATTTGAGCAGCCTATTACTTCATAATTTTGGCTATTGTACACTTACTCAATACAGATTAGTGTTATGCTCCAATTCCAGTCTCCTTTGGTGTGAATTTTGCATGTTTGATTAGCAATTTTGTGAGTGTTATTGTTCTATCTCTTGGGTTCAATTTCGACATGGTATCAAAGCCTTTGTATATTTATTTATATCCTTCCAAATTTTTATTTCAGGTTTGACATCATTGACTGGGAGTGCATTCTGCTGACTAGAGGGCACAACTACTGAGGTATGGACCAATCTTAGAAGATCATCTTGAGTCCATTCAATTCTTTGAGTGAAAAGATGAGATTGAGATATTGTTGAGAGAGAAAGGTCTCTCCAGGTTGACTATGGAAACTGAGTCAGAGCCCAATGCAACTGCAGAGAAAAATAAATGGCACAACAGGAGGGATGAGGCCTATGGTCTTTTGTGTCTGAGCATTTCAAGAGACCTCCTCTTCCATCTTGATGGATTGACATCACCTAATTAAGTGTGGGAGAAGCTTGAAGATATTTTTGGAAATATAGATGAGACGAGAGGACATCAAATCGATAATGAGCTGACATCCTTGAGTCCTAGTAGCTTTGAATCATTACAACTCTACTTTTCCAAGTTTAAGGCCCTTGTTTTGTAGCTAAAATAGTGTGGGATTGAAAATAAGGAAGATAAACTAGTATTGGACATACTATCTAAGCTTGGTACTCACTATTCAGTGTTTTTTTTTACCTTTCATGACACCAAGTTGACAGCACGAGCCTAGAAGATTCCTAATCTTGCAGAGTTCATGGAATCCCTCACACGTGAGCAAGATAAGTTGGTGATGATGGGCACCATCAAACCTTTCAAAGTACAAGCTTTGGTTACTGGAGATTCAAGGGTGGATTCAAAAAGAAAGAAAAAAGCTAAAAAACCACCTTAGGAAAAGAGAGACAAGTCAAAGTCTCAATAGGAGCCTCAAAGCTCTAAGAAGAACTCCCAAAAGAAGAAGAATAACAGAGAAATGAGAAAGTGTGCATACTACAGTAAGGGCTATCATCTTGAGAGCTCTTGTATGAAGAAGAAAATTGACATGTTGACCTAACTCCTGGATAAGAATAACATATCCCTTCCTAATTGCTCAAAGAAGAAGGAAGGAGGATCAAATTCAGAAGACAGAGAGAGTACATGCCTTGGTTGCTGGCACATCAAGCTCACCTAGCTTCATCATAGATTTTGGAGCTTATAGACATATGGTCTTGAAAAAGGATACATTTTACTCTCTTGACATGTTGAAAGGTCCACCAATAGTTTTGGGAGATGACTCTCTCATTGATAGTTTGGGGAAGGGTAGGATTGATCTTGACCATGGTAGTTTCAATAATGTGTTGTATGTTCCAGGTATTGCCTCTAATCTCTTTTCAGTGTATCATCTGAATCATATTGGGTCTCCAAATAAGCTCATATTCTCCCCTGATGATGTTGAAATCACTGATATTTCGAATGGTAAAGTCATAGAAAAATGTGTTGTTGATCACACTTCGAAGGTATACAATTTTTCCCATTTTCTACCCTACTCAAACCCCTCTGCTCTTCTGATTCATGCTAATGAAGCAAGCAAGATTTGGCATGAAATATTTGGTCATCTTAACTACAAGTATCTTTTTTTTTTAGTGAAAAATATATGGTCATAGGTTTACTAAAGATCAAGTTTTCTAAGGGAGTCTATCAAGGTTGTATCCTAGGAAAACACCCAGAGCACAAGTATGAGAAAGCTAGTCATGAGAGAACCTCTGCATCTCTTGAGTTGATCCACAGTGACATTGCTGGTCCATTCCCTCATATGTCCATGAGTCAATCCAAATATTCACTCACCTTCATAGATGACTTTTCCAATTATTGTTGGGTTCACTTCCTAAAGCATAAGTCTGAAGTTTTTGACCTCTTCAAATTCTTTAGAGCCTTGGTTGAAAACCAGTCTGGGAGGAAATTCAAGATCCTAATATCTAAAAATTGTGGTGAGTATGTTAAGTATAATTTCATTTAGTATTTCAAAGATGCAGGTATTTAGATGCATCATTCGATCCCTTACACACCACAACAAAATGGTGTTTCTAAGAGAAAGAACAGATCACTGAAGGAGATGGCAACCTGCATGATGGAGGCTAAGACTTTGCCACCAAATTTTTGGGTCAAGGACATAAACTATGCATCCTACATCCAAAACAGGGTTCCTCATAATCATCTTGATGGTATGACTGCTTTCAAAGCTTGGAGTGGGCACAAGCCAGATGTGACCCATTTCAGGATTTTTGGCTCAAAGGCTTGGGCTAGAATTCCAACTGAAAAGAGGAAGGATTTGAAACCCCAAAGCCAAGAGTGCCTATTTGTTGGGTATTCTAAATATTCAAAAGGGTAAAATCTGATCAACTTGAACACTAACAATTATTTCATTGAAATAAGTGTTTAGTTCCAAGAAGAGCCTTTAGCAGCAATTGAAGTTGGAGAGTCCTCTTCATCACCAGAACCATTGATTGCAAGTGAAGATACTAATGAGTTTTTTTATTCTCATATGTCTGATAATTATGATTTTATTGCATATCCTAACAATCCTACAAGACCAAAATGGGAATCAAAGACCATTCATGCAGCTGGGGAACTAGCTGGAAATCCTAATGACACTAGGAGGACTAGGTCTCAATTTGAGAGTGCCCTTAGTGTGAAAGATCCTTAATTTGATGAGAAGTTCTATATGATGGTTGAATTAGATACAAAGACATATGAAGATGCAGAACATCATCCAAGATGGAAAACAACCATGAAATAAGAATTCAGCCCGCTCCAGAAGAACAACACTTGGGAACTTGTTGATCTTCCCCCGGGGAGGTAGCTAGTTCAATGTAAGTGGGTTTTAAAGACTAATTTTTCTGCTGATGGTTCACCTTTGTAATATAAGGAAATATTGGTAGCCAAGGGCTACTCACAAGTATATGGTATTGACTACAATGAAACCTTTTCACCAGTGGTAAAGATGGACTCCATAAGGCTAGCTCTAGCCATTGCAGCTTCAAAGCAATGGGAAGTACATCACATGGATGTGAAGTGTGGTTTCCTAAATGGAGATCTCACTGAAGATATTTACATGCAGCAACCTGAAGGGTTTGTTCCTAATCCATTTTAGTGTGCAGGTTAAAGAAAAGTATAGGCTCAAGCAAGCCCCCAGGGATTCGTATGCCAAGATTGATGGCTTTCTGCTGTCACTGAGTTTTGTTCAATGTAAGTCTGATCCTAATGTATATTTGAAGCTAATTCATGGTTCTTTGATGATTATTTTCTTGTATGTGGATGATCTACTGATTACAGGAAGTTCAAAGAAAGAGATTTCCTCCTTGAAGGATGCAACGAACCATGCATTTTCTATGACATATTTGGTATTGTTGAGCCAATTCTTGGGTCTCGAAATTGCTCAATCCCAACATGGAATCAAAGAAAACCAGTCCAAGTATGCTTCATATTTTCTCATCAAGTTCAACATGAAATATTGCAAGCCAAGCAAGACTCCTTTCCTTTCAGGAGTTAAGCTTGAAGAAGCAGGTTCTTCACCTATGGTAAATAATACACTGTATAGGCAGTTGATTGGGTGTTTTCTTTATCTTACACACACTCGACCTGATTTATATTATGCAGTTAGTGTGGCTTCAAGATACATGGATCAGCCTCATGAGATCCACTAGAGAGCGTCCAAGAGGATCCTAAAATTTGTTCAAGGAACAAGAACTCATGGGATCTTCTACAAAGCAAAATCTAATCTTGATTTGATTGGATTTACTGACAGTGATTGGGAAAGTGACAACAAAGATCAAAAGTCTACATCAGGATATGTGTTCATGCTTGAAAAAGGAATAATCATTTGTTCAAGCAAGAAGCAAAGTACCATAGCACTCTCATCTACAGAAGCAAAGTATAGAGGAGTTGTAAATGCAACAACTCAATTTTTGTGGTTGCATGGGATACTTGGAGAATGTGGCTTCGAATCAAAGTTTTCAACTATTATCTACTGTGATAATCAGAGCATCATTTGAATATGCAATGAGCTAGTTCAGAGACAATGAAGCAAGCACATTGAGATCCATATGCACTACATCAGACAGCTTGTGCATGATGGTACCATTGTTTTACTCTTCTGTGCATCTTCATAACAAGTAGCATACATCTTCACCAATTTTTTTTTTTAGAATACCTTCAGCATTCTCAAATCACTACCAGAGATTTCTGATCATGCCGTGAAGCATGATTGATGAAAATATTTCCAAATTTTATTTTTCCTGCCCATGTTTAAGGGAGGATTTTCCCACCGGGTTTTTGCCTCTTTCCTTGGTTGTATGGACAAGCAATATGTAAAGGGTGACTAATCCTTGTTGCTAGGCCCTATAGTTTTCTAATATTTACTCATAAAGTCAAGCTTAATGGGGGTGTTGGAATAATTAACCCATAGTTACCTTCATTTGAAATTCTGATTAATCATTTTTGTCTTATTACCCAGATTCCTAGATTCCATTATATGCTAGTTTCCTTCTACATGTCCTAGAAGTCAACACATGCTAAAATTGAGTCATGGAGAACTTGGGAAACATCCTGGAAACCAATTTTAGCAATTATTCTTATTCCTAATTCCCTAAAGCACATATCTGCTTTTTCTGAAAAGCTACCTTGCTTTATAGTTGTTTTAAGGCAAAAGGAAAAGCTAGTCTAGGTGTAACTACCTTGTTTTTTTCCCACATCATCCTCCCTCCTTTTCTACAAATAAAAGCATGTATGAATTGTCTTTCCATCCCTCTTTAGATTTCCCACTTGACTTACCAAATTTGTGAGCATCTTCATATATTTGGAAACTGCTTTATGCACCTATGGGGGATTTGACTAGATTTGGTAAGCATTCTTTTTTACGATTTCAAATGGAATCCTTATGAATTCAAACCTCTCATGTAATTATTTATTTCATTATCCTATTACTTCACAGGTTTGGCTATTGTACACTTACTCAATACAGATTAGTGTTATTCTCCAATTTCAGTCTCCTTTCGTGTGAATTTTGCATGTTTGATTAGCAATTTTGTGAGTGTTATTGTTCTATCTCTTGGGTTCAATTTCCACAAAAATAATGGTGAATGAACCATTTTGTGGTCATTTGTGGTCATCCTTGACATGAAATAAGAAATTCCTCTATCCTTTGAAAAGATACAGGATCTGGAGAGATTATTTTTTTCTCAATCTACATAACCTGAATTTTGATTTTTCTATCAACCATGTTTTTTATCATTTTCCTTACTTTATGAGGACAATTTATCCTAGTTTTATGAAAGGTGAATCTCCCTTGAAATATTGTAGGTGGTATTGACTTCTATAGTCTTATCCTTCTTCCCATCAAGGAAAAACTTATGCTAAGCATCCTTTAGATTTGGGATCATGGTATTCATAAATTTCCAAAGAACCTTACATAAGGCCCATTAAATTTGTTTACAATGCTCATTTTCTAACAATTGGAGCTCCTAAGGATGAACCCAACTCGGATCAAAACACATCGAGCATCTTCATTATATAACACATATACTTTAGGTTGTTAAAATTTGAGCTTGCATAGTTTTCATTATGTTTAAACAAATACATTGGACATCCATCCATATGTAATTATATATATGGGCACCGGGAGGTAATGATAATGGGTATATCTAGGTTATCCAATTTACTGCACATAACATCGGTTGAATTTCTTCACCAATTGGCAGTAGCATACGTTTGGAATTAAACAACAACAAAAATGACCTAAATCATTGATTCCCTAAAACATTATTGTCAGTATGATGCCCTAAATCATACGTTAAAATGTTACTGTCAATATGATTCCCTAAAACGTTACTGTCAGTATGATGCCCTAAATCATTAGATTGAATGACAGAGCTATTCAGCTCAAACATGGGTTTGCATTAATGTCCAACAAAGGTGGTCTATTATAGTCCAAGCATTGGCATATTCAATGCTTGGAGAGGGGAAGGTCAAACCCAAAGCATCACATGACACTAAATTCTATATGACTCTAATGCAACATGGAAATCACGACCAACGTTTGCTCCACCATATAGGGTTCCTTTATTTACTTATGCAAGTCCCCATTCATTCAAGTGCAACTCATTCCCATACCACCATGAACAAATGAGCCCTTATAATTACTAGTACCTTCTACTACAGAATGTGACACAACTATACTAAATAATAAATCATTTATTAACATAGTTGTGGAATAAAAAAACAACACATCGTTTGCATATAAAAGGAACAAACCAAATATTTGGAATGGGGGTCTCATTCCATTAATATTCGTCATAATCCAATACATCCTCAGAACATAAATATAACAAGTCTAGTACAGATCATATTACAAGAATGACTATCCAATATTATCCCAAAATCCTTACAATTCAAGCAATTGCAACATCCTTCTATTGTTTAACCATATTCTACTAGCTATCAACTATAAAAACATCATTAATAACATTACCAACAACCCTTTTCCAGGCCTAAACCTTTACAAAATATATCCTCTCTTAAGGGTGTGAAGTTCCATTCAAGCCCCTATATATCCAATGTCTTTCTTCACTATTTGGCTTGATGACTGCCTGTTATCTCCTCTCCTTCTCTAACCAAATGTCTTCCATCTCTCACCACCTCATCCAAACAAATGTTATTTTAAAAATTAAAAACTAAGGACCTAAAAAGACCAAACAAAACTTGTTGGATTTCCCTCATGTCAGCAACGGTTTCCTTTTCTGCACTCAAGATCCTCCACTTCTTGTATAAACAAGGTACCCATTTTATAGGCCACCTCCAAAAAATTTCCTTTTAAATCAATGGAATTGCCACATTTGGATGATTTAGTCGTTCATTTTTTCAACATGGTCTTTGAGGTTGGCCCTCTCTCACTACATGTTGTCTGCTTCCATGATTGTTCCATCTAGCTATAGTTGGATTTAATTGTTTTCTACCTTTAGCTACATTAGATTGTTTTCTGCTTGTAGCAATATGTGCCCTATTTCATTGCATGAATTTAAATGTTGTCTCATCAGCTTGTTCTTTGCCACTTGACTAATGACTAATGATTACAATGCTTGAGGGATGCTTTTGGATTTATCAGGGTGAGAGCCATTGGCATCATTGTGACAATGGTGAGTCTACTGCTTACTTTTAGGTTATCTTGTTCAACTTCAATGCTCAAGTTCATGGTCATTGTCACATGCCCCAATTTTTCAAAAATAATGTTATATTATCTGTTATTATTTGAGAACAATATGTTAAATTTTATGCTAATTTGTAATTGATGACTCACCAGAGTCAAGGATGTTTAATGTAATTCTGATTATTTTAATTATAAATAAATAAAGGAGGAGACAACAGCTTAGGAGAGCTGTTAAAAGAGTGTTTACTAGTCAAATTGGTGGAGGAGACTAGGTGGAGAGCAAACAAACATGTGGCAACATCCTCAAACCACTTCCAACTGTTGTAGGTGGCAACCTCCCTAAATTTGGTGTCATGATTCCCCAAGAAAGTGGAATCAGAGCAGGTGGCTTAATTAATGACAACTGAGCCAAAAGACCTAGGCAATCTTTATAAAAATGCCCATTGAAGAGAGCTGAGGCGACTCATTCTAGAGAAGTGATCATTCAAATGAATGTACTTCATAGAAATTAAATGGAAGGGAATTGTGGAAAGAGTTTGAGGGGATAACTGCTAAGTGATCTAGTGCAGCTTTTAGGTTAAAAGATCTTACTGCTGAGTGCAGGGGTGATTTACTAAGTTATTGGATCAGTCTACTGTTTGCATGCTCCACTATTTCTTAGCTAAGAAGACTAGGAACAGGATCAGGGGTCCTCAAGAAGCGTTTTTTGAGCGCTCTCCAGGATTTTGGTAGGGAGGAATGGCCTCCTAACGCCGTTGTTGCCTATCCTAATCAGGTTCTACATTATTTGTTTTACTGTGTTAGATAGATAAATCTGAATCTGAATATTAAATGAATGTTAAATATTCAGTTTGTAAATTGTTAGAATGGAAAATAATTCTAGTCTGTGTTTTTCCACACCTGGAAGGACCAGGCCGTACTCCAACACAGATAGAGTATTTAAAGTAGATGAAAGAAATTGTTAAGAGACTGAATGTAATAGATATGGTTCTTCATTTCATAGTTAGCAGAGTAATTATTTCAGTAGGTAGGTTATTATTAAAAAAGGAACAATGATCTGCTTATCTATGTTTATTATTCTAACAAGTTTATTTATGTAAACATATTGGAAAAGAATTAGTAGCAATTTAGTACAGGTAGAACGAATAAGCAATAAAAGAATATCTTAGTAGATAAGATTGTGTATTTACAGACAGTGGAGTAACTTTATTCAAGTCAAGATATTATGGAGGTTAAACAGTGTTAAGATAGGTTTATATTCTTCTGTTTTCACTTAGTAACTGAATGAAACACAGTTGAAAAATTATAGTAGGGTTACAATGTTATATTCAGTTAAGTAAAGAAATAAGCTATTAATCTTATAGATTATTTTCTAACAATATCAATTTAATATAGAACTAGTAATTACTATAAACAACTAGGGTTAAATTTAAAAGTACTTAGATTAAAAAGAGTAAACTGAGTTACAGAAATTATGCTTATTCATTGCTAAAACTCTGAGCAATTTTCCACTAGATAGTTTATTGAAGAAAAGCAATGAAATTATAATTATAACTAGTATATAACTAATATTCATTACGAAGAAACTATCTTATAATTATTAGATAGGTTTATACCTGTAAAGATAAAACTATAGGGATGAAACCCTAACTAATTACTTAGATACTATAAATAAAGAAGGTAATCAAGGATACAGAGCCATTGTTTTAATAATTAAAATAGTCTAGAACTTTACTAACTAACAAAGAAATAAACAAACAGGAATTTAAAGATAAACAGTAAATAGCAATAAGCTGAGAACTTACAGCATTTATATGACTCTTTATTTAAAAAGAAAAGGAAATACTTAATACAGGATAAACAATATCAAATTATTGTAACAATGAAAATAAGTAAACGGAAAACCATTACCACTAATAGATTTAACGTTATATTTATCTAAGGGTCCTTTTATAGTAAACCCTAATAATATATCCTAGCTGGAAAGCTTAATCATTTAAAATTTACATTACAACTGAACTGTCAGTCCTCACATTATATTTATTTAATTACAAGAAAAATATTAAATCAAATAATTACTGTTATTCACAGTCGAGGAAGGGAAGACCCAAAATTACACAAGTCTTAACCTACATGTTCTATAACTGATGTATAAACGAGACAGAGCTCTAATGTATTAAAATCCTTTTAAAAACCATCTCATATTCCAGACATAGCTCAACGCTAAAAAGAAACCTTTAAACCAAGTATATTACTCTGTCAGGCCGAAAGGCTTAAAATAAATAACAAATTTACAACACCCAGCTCATGGCCGGTGTACCCAGCATTGTGGCGTGGGTTGAAACAAACTAACAGTCAAGTATTAAACCTCATTCACTGCATATCTTTTATAAGACAAGAAAAAGGTGATACAAGTCACAACATTATGGTCGGAGCAACCCTTCTGCAAGCAAGGGCTTATAACCACAAAACTTATTAACAACTGAGCTAAACAATTAAAAACATTGAAGGAACCAAGGTCGTTTTACATCTCCAACTAAAACCCCTTTTTCCTCTAATCTGTACAAGCAGGGAGGAGCCACATTGTAACCAGGGCTTACCCGTAGGTTTTGTTGGCAATCCAAAATGGGTGGATTCTTTCCAAGTTTGTTCAAACAGAAATCCTGCAAGCAAAACCTAGAAGGGTTTAGTTAGAAACCGATAACTTAAATATAAAATAAAAAGGCTGTAACTATAGTTTGTATAATTTGTAAGTCAAATTTATTATCTGGAAGTGAAGGAATCCGAAGCCATGAAGGAACGAACCAGCACAGCAAACCAACACAAGAAACAACCCAAAACCCTCATGTTTACAAGTGACAAAGGTGACAGGCTCACGATACATACTACATTGACAATGGAAGCAGGAGTAAGACTGGGAAAAGGCCATAAAAGAAATTGACACTACAACTACTGACAAAACACCATTACACACACAACAACGCAATGAACGTAGAAAGAAATCAAATGCAAATTGTATGACTCTCCATTCTCACAATAGAGTGGCAACACTTCTCTTTACATAGACAAAGGAGCTGGAGACAAGACAAAGGAGCCCTCATGGCCACAACGAACCAGATAGAGCTAGACCAAAAACCCTCAATAAGAATGAGAGCTAGGGTTGCTTCATGAGCTTTTTAAGTTGCACGGTGGTAAACGTTCCACATGCCCACCAAATATTTCCATCCACAATGGGTCGAATGATATAGTTGTCACTGCATTTCCAGGACAACAAATCATTTATAATGATTTAAATAATGACTATAATAACAAGGTAATATACAAAGTCAATAACACATCATTTCAAATGATAAACTATGAAGTCGAGCCATGTTAATTAACAAGGTTTTTGGTAGTATTGATAAACATTATATTATAAACCTTGAAATCTTCTTTGGTAAAGAACCAAATTGTGTATGGCATTGAAGCCCTTGTTTCATAAAGATCTTATAATCTTTCTTAATCAAACTTTTAAGAAAAGATCGAAAGTATAATAGAAGTTTTGAGCAGGATTGTTAATGCCTCTATTGACACTTTATATAACCATTAACTATGAATGTTTAAGCTATTAGAACTAGATATAAATCAATAAGGTGTATATATAAATAAATAACATATATACGCTAGAATAGCTCTTACTCTTTAATGTGGCCTACAATACTGGGAGTAAGATAAATCTCTTATAAGTACATGATCTTTAGTATTCATGAGATACCAAGCTCTAAGATGAATCAAACCAAAGACAGGTTGGACTTGGGAGTTTAAGATAGTAAACTATCTAGGAATTTATTGCATCACCTTTACTTATAAAGTAAATAGTAGGATAATGTAAAGTTCGTCGCATTATTTGGTCATTAAGAAAATAGGAAAATATAAGTCACAACCTGACGTTATTCATGCAGAGGATCACTTATAAATATAATGCAATTATAAGCTGTTAAACTTCCTCTACTAAAGCTAAATAAAAGGTGAAGCTAAGAGCTCTGTATAAGTTTTATTCTTGGAAAGCCGTAGGTCTGTTCATTACTTATAAGCAGTGTTGTAATTTTATAAATAGTAACAGCAATAAACTTTAGTTTCAGTAAGAGTACCGATATGCTAAATCTTGAGCTCTACTAAAGACTGGAAACAGCTTAGAGTAATGATAGAAATAAGTTTAATCTAAGTAGCAGTCATTCTTATAATAAACAACCAATAGTGTAAAGATACAGATTATAACGACATGCATTTAAATACTGATATAGTTGCAACATAAATAAGGAGAAGGTACTTTACCTTGTAGTACCTTGAATTCTACTAAGCAAACTTTTACTCTAGAAGTATATTATGATAAAATAAGTATATTTGGATTAACTCTTACTGGTTCAAAATTTACCTGTCAAGCCTGTAAGATCCAAAATTCCATGTAAGTTAGCAATCGCTAAGTAAGCCCTAGCTAGAAAGTAACTTCTCACCTACTTGACAAATCAAACTATCAATACAACTAAAAATAACTGAATGTAGATTATTTACATCACATATCGAAATTAAAATAGTATTGATCTATATGTGTTTAAGTTAATGGTTACTTTTGTTAACTGTTTCATTATTTCTATTAGTTGTTAGTAGTTGTCTAACTGCGACTATAAACGGTTTATGTTACATCAATTTTTTTTAATTTTTGTGAAAATTTGGGGTTTTGACAGTCGTAATCTCGGTTATTTCTTACACATTGGCAGTGATGTACTACATGATGTTAAAAAAATTTAGCACCCTTGCATGAGTGTAAATTGATATTCTCTATGTTCTACCGAGTTTTCTATGAATTGCATAGTAATTGTCTGATTTAATGATGTCATTGGGACTGTTGTAGGAGGGTTTTTGGTCATGAATTTATTCTACCATATAAGGGGGAATTAACCATTTTTTAATATTCTGTTGCCCTGTGATATTTTGTTTCTCTTCCTACTGTTGATCCTTATGTGGGGATTCCTTATGTTGTTGTTGTGCAATTGTTTGTGTCTACACCAGGTCAAGTCCAATAGTGTGGGTGTGGCCTTCGACTATCTATTTTGGTTGTTGTATGGATGGATCCTTAGCTTCTTTGTAAGGGGCCATTGCATGGATATTTAGACCAATTGGGTAAATCATTAATACACCTCATCTCTTGTCCATATATCCTAATGTAATGTGGCAGTCTAGGGCATTTAAAATTTCAGATTGGAGTTGATTTGGTTGTTGATGTTTTCCCACAGATACACAACAAACATCACAGCATGCCCAAAAAAACTAAAACCCAGAATCAGTTGCATTCCCATCCAATCTAAAACCCTGAACCGGTTGCATGCCCAAAAAATCACAGCATGCCGAAAAACCCCTATCACAGCATGCCCAAAAAAATGAGGTGATGCTTACCCGTTGAGCCATGAGCTCCAAATGTGAACCGTGAGCTTGAAATTTAAACCTTGAGCTCCAATTCTCAACCATGAGCTCCAATTCTCAACCATGAGCTCCAAATCGAAACCAGGAGCTAGTCCAAATTGCATAAAAATGATACACCTAAGCTGCGAAATGATACACCTGAGCCGCAAAAGGTAACACCATATCTAGTCCAAATGATACACTAGAGCCTCAAAATGATACACTATAGCTATTCAAAATGATACACCAGAGCCACGGCGAAATGATACACTGAAGCTACTCCAAAATTCATAAAAATGTCTGAATTGCATAGAACTGTCCAAAACCTGAGTCACACCAATGTTATAAAGACTATGTATTTTTTATTATATAGTATTTTATATTATATGTATATTATTATATTTTTTTCCATATAAAATAATATTATTATAGTATATTTTATTATATGTATTTCCATAATAGTATTTTTTTATTAGGTATAGTATTTTTAACTTAGGTATATGTATTTTTTATTATATGTATTTTTAACTTAGGAATAGTATTTTTTATTATAATATGATGATGATGATGGCGATCTCACCTAATGTTAGGATTATTAATCCTCCCTTTTCCATTTTGGTCATATGTCTGAATCGGGAGTCCATCCAGTCTATTTTTAGTCACTAGCACCATTGGGTCCACTTAGCCTAATTGGGGCACATGTTTTAGTTACTAAAGTGTGGGGAACACTAATTGAGGCCTACTGCCACTGATTTCACTTGCATGCATCAGTTTAGGAGCCTCCTAGACCAATCCCTACAATTTAGGAGCCACTCAAAGTGCTAAAACCAACCAAGGTCAGTTTAGTTCAGTTGGTGACTAGTCAAGATAAGTTAAGAGTTAGTTAGATTCAGTTATAGTCCTCTACATTCAGTTAGCGCTAGGTTTGCATGGATGCACTCAATAGGGGTGCATTTCTCACCTACCATAGTCAGTTAACCTTAGTCAACACTGAATGTAACACTTGATTTTTGTTTTAGAACTCTGATGAACTTCGGTTATGGTTTAGACAAGGTCAGTTAACTATTGAGTCCTCCGACAATGATTTAGACAAGGTCTTAGTTACCTACAGTCAAGTAGAGTTTAATCAATTCGAATTTCCTCATGTTGATTCAAATTGCATGTGGCTATTTAAGCCATTGTACTTCATTGTAATTATTATCTAATTACCTTTTTTATTAATGAAAGCATTCACAGCTGCAAGCCATTTTTGCAATGTTTCATTCTTCAATTGCTGAGTAAATTGTGTGATCTATCTTGTGAGTTGTGTGTTTTTCCATAGATCTATGTGCTCAATTTAATATGGTATCAGAGCCTCAGTGGAAAAGGCTCTTCTCCTCCTCAGATCTCCTACTGGATCATTTTTGAGCAAAATTGCTCCTTCCAGCTCTGCACCAGAAGCAAAAGGTTTACCACTTAATACCCCAAGTAAAGGAATTTTTAATAAAGCTTGATTGACCAACTATGCTGGGTGTGATGAAAACCTGAAATGTGCAGGTTGTTGACCTTACGGTGCCCCCTTTGTGTTTTTTCATGTACAACTTCAAATGGATTCATCACTTCCTCTTCTCTCCCTATTCTCAAACTATTCAGAATGGAAGAAGAAGATGATTGCATCTCTGATGAGACGAGGTCTCTATAGGGTGTCTATTGGACTCGGTGAAGAGTGTTTTAGTGAGAATGACTGGTTGAATAAATGTGATGCATCTTCTGGAAGAATAACACTGGGTCTTTCTCCTAGCTTGCGCTACCTCAGTAAATCTATTGAAGACCCGAAGGAACTCTGGAAAACATTGGGCAGAACCTTTGGAGTGATTGATAAGGATCATAATAGAACTTTGGAGAGAATATCCAGCACCATAAGCACTCTTGATACAAAATTCTCAGCCTCCACTCTCTTTGATGAAGTTGTTCAAAATGAAGAAGAAGTAGAATCTTCTACACAGTCAATTCGAATTGATGACAGTCTCCATGCAGTGACTCCTTCTCCTAATGCTCCGAAAGTTTATGAGATCTCTGATATCTAATATACTCATATTTCTCAAATAGAATAAGACATTCAAATCTCTGATATTGAAGAAAAATACTGCTACACTTCCATGCAAACATTCACCAGTGATTTTCCTTTGAATTCTGTGCAAAATTTACCAGTAATTGCTTCCGAAAGTGAAGAGAAATTTGATTTTTCTCCCTATAATGTTGCTTCTGGTGTGCAAATATGTGATTCCTTGGATATTTTGGAAGAAATATCAGATTACCAAATTGATCCATATGCTCCCCATGATCTAGATAGTCCAGCAAATTCCTGCAGGATTGCATGCACCGAAATTCAAAATTTTGAAGAAGAAGAAAGCTGCACATCCACCGTCTCAGTTAACCATTTATTTGAATATGATATTAAAATTATTGGATATTATATGATATTATTTATATCTGATGTGATATTTCTTGGTTTAATATATCAAATTCATAATCTTCCAATACTGCTTGTAGACATTCTCATCAACGATGTGAAGAAACAAGTACCGCAAGTCTCCTACAAAATTGTTGTTGGGGATTTGATTTCATTTCATAGTTTTGGATATATTGTGAACCTATTTAGATCTGATTTACTTTCTGATCAGATATTATTTGGTTCATATTTTAAAATACAATATCTTTCAGTTATGCTTGTAGCTGCTCTAACCAATTTCAGTGTGAAAAATCAAGTACCGCACTCTCTTCAAAACTGCTGATGGGGATTTGGTGTTAGTTTCCTCATATGAAGTTGCTGATATTTTATTATGTGATTCATTAGCTATTTCAAAAGTTATATAAGACTATGGATCTCAACAATTCGCTCTCAACAGTCCCAGTGCTTCTCTACCATTGATCACATGCTCATTTACTCATAGAACTTGTAAAGAGGAAGATTTTCTACATCCGCCTGCACACTTGCTCCTAACACTTGGGGTTGTTCTTACCACTCATGGTTTTATGTTCATGGCTTCAACATATCAATTTATTGAGTGTTCCTCACATGTTATGAATCCTCAAGAACCTTTTCTCACTTATCAGTTGACTTCAGTTGCTATACATGGGTCCAGTCTTCATCCGGCAGCTGTCTATATTTATGATTAAGTTGAGCATATTTTTCTTCTTCCAAACAGGAATATTCCTCCAGAAATAATGATGGATAGGTTCACATGCCAGGCCCCAGGATACCTATGCACAGAAGAACCATATTGAACTTGATTCTACCTGCTTAATTAGAGGGGGGGTTTTTTCCCATGTGGTTTTTTCCCTAGCACCTTGTTTTTTAGCAGTTACTTTACTTTGCTTGATGTAATGGGTGGCCTACGGTCTTATTTACTAGGGCACATAGATTTTCCAAGTTAGCATTCAGGGGGGTGTTAGTATTATTAATCCTCCCTAGTCCAATTTGGTCAAAGGTCTAAATCAAGAGTCATGTCTAAATTGGGAGTCCATCCAGTCTATTTTTTGTCTCTAGCACCATTGGGTCCACTTGGCCTAATTGGGGCATTTTTTCAGTTACTAAAGTGTGGGGAATACTATTTGAGACCTACTACCACTTATTGCACTTACATGCATCAGTTTAGGAACCTCCTAGACCAATCCCTACAATTTAGGATCCACTGGGAGTGTCAAAACCAACCAAGGGCAGTTCAGTTCAGTTGGTGACTAGTCAAGCTAAGTTAGGAGTCAGTTACATTCAATTCTAGTCCTCTACATTTAGTTAGCGCTAGGTTTGCATGGATGCACTCAGGAGGGGCACATTTCTCCCCTACCACAATCAGTTAGCCTCATTCAACACTGAATGTAACAATTGATTTGTGTTTTAGAACTTCGATGAACTCTGGTTATGGTCTAGACAAGGTCAGTTGACTATTGAGTCCTCCGACAGTGATTTAGACAAGGTCTTAGTTACCTATAGTTAAGTAGAGTCTAATCAATTCGAATTTCCTCATGTGGATTCGAATTGCATGTGGCTATCTAAGCCATTGTACTTCATTGAATTATTATCTAATTACCTTTTTGATTAATGAAAGCATTCACAACTACAAGCCATTTTTGCACTATTTCATTCTTCAATTGCTAAGTAAATTATGTGATCTATCTTGTGAGTTGTGTGTTTGTCCACAGATCTATGTGCTCATTTTAATACCTAATCCCTACAATCTCACCTAATTCCTAAAATGAAATGATGAAGATGAAGATGATGATTATAATGGTGACGACGATGATACCAAATTGTTAACATAAATGATGATGTTGACAATGATGATGATGATGATGATGATGATGATGATGAAGATGGCGATGGCCATGTTGATATCATATGAAATGATGATGATCACGATGACGATGGTGACGACGATGACGATGACGATGATGATGATGATGATGACGTTGATGATGTTGTCGATGATGATGATGATGATGATGATGATGTTGATGAGGATGATGACGATCCCTAATCCATACAATATCACCTAATCATCATCATATTTATCATCATCATCATCATCATCATCATCGTCATCGTCGTCGTCATCATCGTCATCGTCGCCATCGTCGTATTCAACATCGTGGTCTTCATCATCGTTGTCGTCGTCGTCGTCTTCATCATGATGATGATGGTAGTGGTGATGATGATGATGATGATGGCACTGATCACCATCATCACCATAATCACTACCATCATCATCATTATCATCATTGCCATCATCTTCTTCATTATCATGACCCTCATCATCATCATCATCGTTGTCGCCGTCATCTTCATCATCATCATGATGGTAATGACAATGATGATGGTGATGATGAGGGTGATGGTCATCGTCATATTCATCATCATCACCGTCATCATCATCATCATCATCATTATCATCATCATCGTCTTCATCATCATGAACATCCTCCTCATCATCATGACCCTCCTCCTCCTCCTCCTCCTCCTCCTCCTCATCATCAATGTCATCATCATCGTCGTCGTCCTCTCCATCAGCATCATCCTCTTCATCATCATCGTCATGAACTTCATCATCATCATCATCATCATCATCACCATCATCGTCATGATGATGATGATTATGGTAATGGTGATGATGACGGTGATGATGTTGATGATGGCAATGATGATGATCACCATCATCTTCATCAACGTCATGATCATCAAAATCATCGTCATGATGATCATGATGATGTTGAAGATGGTGATGATGATCATGATGATGATGGAAATGATGATGATCATCATCATCTGTAATGTCCCCGGTTTTGACCCCTTTTGCATGATGTATATATTGTAATTAATCGTGGTGAGGAGCTCAAGGCAAAAGCCCCACCATCGATTTGGTTGTGTATGTTTCGGCAATGGGGATAATTGTCGGTGGTATGTCGTGTTATAAGGCACATTATAATTCGACATCATGTAAACCCGCACATCAATTAAAATAAACCACAACTAGCTACGGCAGTGCAACGTTGAATGAAAAGGGAATGGTTCCAAAGGATAAGGGGTGGGGGATGTCAAACCTTGGTTTATGGGGGAAAAACCCATGTTTTATTACCTTGTTGTCTCACCACCTTTGTTGTTTTGTCACCTTTTGTCTCATCCAACCTTGTTAACCTCTTTAATGCTTCAGCTGGTGGTTGAGGAGTTATGGCTGAGTGGTTGAGGCAGTTATTTCCTTGGTGGTGGGTGTGGCAGGACTATCAGTCCTTTGCCCACATGCCCACTCCACCCACGTCTTCCCATTCTTCTCCCTCACGCACTCTTCCCTCATCAGTTCACTCTCACCACGGTTTTGTTTCTGGATCCTCCTCACGCACCGGTTTTGGGGCGTTTTTGGGTCTCACGCAGGTTTTCTTCCTCTCCCCCATGAGTTGCTGAGCACCCACGAACTGAAAATTCGTGTCCTTCCTATTGTGTGTGCATCCATGGACAAAAACGGAGCCGTTTTTCCTCACGCAGGGCCTCCATTGTCTGTTCCTTTCCTTGCTGGTTCGGATTGTTTAACCACGCACAAGTATTCTTCTGTTTGGGGCGCACATGGAGAGCTGAGAGCCGTGCTCTTGCATCCACGACTGGCTGTGAAGGGCCATTCACGTTTTTGGTTGTCTCACAGGCTATTTGGGTTGTTTTTTTGTGGCTGTAAGTTGTGCTCACTAATAGATTCGGGGCTGTAGTTTTCCCCCTGTTATGAATGTCATTACTGTTACGTCTGGGGCTGTTGTAAATTTGAGTGAGAGTCATTTTGGCCACGATAGGGCCAAGAATGACTCAAAATTCATTTTCCTTGTTTAATCTATGACAACTAAGTAATTGCCTGAGTGCAATGGTTAGTATTCGGACTGTGCTGGCTTGGCTTGTCTGTTGAAAGCCTGTGAAACCCAGCTGCGTTGGTTGCTGTTTGTGCCCCTTGGCTATGTATAAGTCTGCAATTGACCTTTATTCCGGAGGAATCATGCCCAGCTCGGGGGTGGCAGCGTTGCTGAGAGATTGATGAGCAAGCTGGCCTATGGTTGGGTGGAACATTGCAGCGACATAGCTGGTTGCGGGTGAATTCCTCATCAAAAGATAAGTGCTGCTGTTTATTGCATCTCTGTAATTTATATTGATGTTAAATGCTGGAATGTATATGTGTTTGCTTCCGTTGATTGTTGAAGGACTGTGCATCCTTGTATGATGAATTGTGCCTGTTGTTTAGGCTTTAATTTCAGCATTTGATTTTTGTTTATGTTCATGGGGCGATTTTCCCGGTCGTGTTTTGATGTGTTCGTCGCGTCCTCTTCGCTGGTTGAGGGATGGGGACGTGACAGAGTGGTATCAGAGCTCTGGGTTGTAGCAATGGGCCTCTATGGGCCAATAATAAGCAGTGACAGAAGGTATAATTACCTTCTCTATTCGACAGAGCAGCAGCAAAAATTTCAAAAAAATCGCCTAAATGTTGAGCGGTCGGACCACTGGAGGAAGTGGAATTCCGTCGTTGCGGAGGGACTGGAAAAGTTAACGTCCGCCGTTGCAGATGAATGGGTGAAGTTTCCCGTCCGAACGTTGCAGAAGGGTTCACCGAGTTAACCTCCGACCGTTGCGGAAGAATTCCGGAAGTGCCGCTGTTGCGGACGGCGGAGCGATCCCGCATCCGACTCGAGATCCGTCCGATCGCCGACGCCGCAGAAAGATTTCAAAATCCGGCTAAGTGTGGAACGGTCGGGCCATTGGAGGAAGTAAACTTCCGCCGTTGTGGAAGGATTGGTAAAGTCTTCCATCCGCCGTTGCGGATGGCGAAGCAATCCTGCATCCGATGCGAGAGTCGTCTGATTGTCGACGAAGAAGAAATTTTGGAAAATCGAAAATTTGGCTAAGTGTTGGGGAAATCGGAAGGGAGAGTTGTCCGACCTCCGATGATCTGAGAGTCAGCTGACGTCTGATGTTCCGAGAGTCCACCGACGTCCGACGTAAGTGCAAATCGAAAGGGCTAGCGAAGTGGGCGTTCGCCATTGCGGGCGAACTGATGAAGTTTTCGTCCGCCGTTGCGGAAGCCCAAATGGTTAAGTCTTCCAATGGGAGATTCCCCCGATCGCCGACACGTCAAAAAGGGTTAAGGCTCAAGGATAGTTCGTCGATCGGAAGAGTTGATGAAGTAGACATCCGCCGTTGCGGATGAAAAGCGGTTCAACATCCAATGTGAAGTCAGCCGATACGTCGGAAGGGTTGAAACTCCCCGAGAGCCGCAGTTGCGGAAGGGTTGGAGCTTCCGGGGAGCCGCAGTTGTGGAAGGGTTGGAACTTCCGGAGAGCCACAGTTGCGGAAGGTTTGGAACTCCCGGGAGCCAATTCAGCGGACGGGATAAGGCTTCTGAAGAGCCGATTCTGCGGCTGCGAGATCGGTTTGGGAGCCGATTCAGTGGACGAGATGATGGTTCCGACAGCCGATTAGAGAGACAGTCGACAGCCAATTCTGCACAGGGAAAATTGTGTTTTCGGTGGGGTTTTCCCAGCAGATTTTGACTGTTTCTCAGTGAAATTTTGAGCTATTTTTCAGTGAATTTCAGGGCTGAGAAGGAGAAAAATGGCGGCGAGCTAATGCGCCAGATTGAGCGAAAATCATAGTTTTACAAAAAAAAAAAAAAAATGAGGGCGCTGCCGTCGACCCACCCTGCAGTGGCGGAAGCCACAAGGGGGCAAGCCCCCTTGACCCCCGTCGTCCCTTGAGACAGTCGTTCTTGTGAGAAGGAAAATCCTGTGTTTTGGGAAAGAGTTCGAATCAGAGGGATTTCACAAAGGACAAGAAGGATGCCAAAAATGCAGCTGCCAAAATGGCTCTAAGGTCATTAGAAGAATGTGAAAATTCTACATTGCAGTGGTGTAAAATGCCAAGATTGGTGAAAGTCTTCATTCTTAGAAGGGGTGTGGTTTTCACATCCGAGGTCAGAATGATGAGTGTGAATAGGCGTTGGAAAGCTTATCCAGCAAGGAACCAGGATAAGTGACCGGAATCTGAGCATGAAGCAGAAAAGTGCTAATGATGGCCACTGTTATCAAATGGACAAATCTGGGCAGTTGCATGCACAGGGGCAGCAAGGACTGTGAAGTCAACCAGCTACTGTGTGGAAAAGGAATTCCATGAGAAGATGCGGGACTTGAAAGGGAAGTTTTCATTAAACCCTATCTTGCTTATTTTAACTACATTTCCTAATTTTATGCTTGAACTGCATGGCGATATGTATTGCATGCATAGGATATTGCATGATCGATAAAAATATTGGAATTTTATATATTTATAATGAACCACTAATGATGGTCATTGCTTTGATGTTGGCATTAGTGGACAAACCAACGATGACATGGACCCGGATGAATATGTTGCTGATGCTGAGGAATGTGACCAGCAACCCTATGAAGAAAGGGATAAGGCAACAAGTCCATGACAAAAGTTGGTGAGCAAATGTGACAATCTCCTGCAAAGGACCGCCACACTGGTCATGAAAAGGGTGTAAGTACGACCCATGCAGGTAAGAGTTTGCTTACGACAAATTACATGGATTGGTCCAGGTAAGAGACCTCATACCATGTGAATATTGGAATGTAGAAAGGTGTCATGCCTATATATGTTAATGAGATTGATTATAGTAATGCATCCTATATGAGGTGGTCATGGTTAGGCCATGGTATGGTTGAATGCATAGTATTCCTGAATCAATGCAAGGTAGCGTTGAATGGACATACATTAAGAAGATTTTGTGAACCTTGT
>LPNX011053505.1:540552-572999 GCA_001517045.1 Pseudotsuga menziesii
AGCATCCCTACTTACCAAGTGTTTTGTTGATGGAAGCTCATGTTTTAGGTAGATTATTTCGAGAATGGCATTGAGAGGTAGATTATTTCGAACCTGGAATTGAGAGGTAAGGCCCTGACCAATGCCAGAATCTACCATGTGAAAGAGATTGTTAGATTTGAATTATGAATTTCAAATTTAAGAAAATGCTGACAACTAATAGTCACCATTGGCTTGCACAAGATTGTGTTTGGTTGGTTGAAATTCATGTTTTAGGTAGATTATTTCGAGCCTGGCAGTGAGAGGTAAGACCCTGACCAATGCCAGAATCTACCATTTATGAGAAGAATTCTCATGGTTGTGAAAATTAGTTGGTACGGGTTGTTAAATTCGAATTGGGGATTTCGGATTTAAGAGGTACTAACGGCTACTAATCATTGTTGGCTTGTGTGAGATTGTGTCAGGAGGGACACATGGTAAGTGGGTATTCATGTTATGATAGTAAGCATAAAATTATAATGGGCATAGTAATGCTGCTTACAAGAAACCCACAATTGAGCAAAGTCAATTTATGTAGTAGATAGAATTGCAAATTCTTATTGAATTTGATTGCTAATGTCATTGCTTGGTTATGAAACAATCAATTGGATTATGGTATCAGGTGATGATTAACTGTTTGGCTATTTGATGAAGGTGTCAGGAGTACACACTGTAGGAAGATCATGTGTGATGACCTGCAAGAGCCAAACTTCATGGGAAGGTTTTCCCTTGGAAATGGGTTTCGGGTGAACCTCCATTAGACATTTTGAAAATGTCTCATCTGCACTGCATGTTTGGTGATAACATGAGTGAGATGGTTTGGATTATGTCAGTGAGACGTGTGTGGATATGAAATGTAAACAGGAAACAGGGATGGGGCCTTGGTTTGCTTAGACCTGGTGATTGGAAACCACACAGACAGAGCTAGAGGGCTGGATTTCTTCTCCACAACCCCAGGATAGCACTAGAAGGGAATGCAGGGCCTGAGGGACTGTGTAGCAGAGAAGGGACTGATTCCTTGTGTTGGGTGTCTGTGTGGATGTTATAGAAGTCAGGCTAGTTCTGGTGTAGGTGTTCCTAGCTCTGCAGCGAGCTCACTAGCTTAGCATTCAACTTTTCCCAACTCCTTGACGGTGCCTAACAGATACAAAGGCATAATACGACGAAAAATGGATAAGTGTTCTGTAACCCTTGCTATGAATATGCATGTTTAATTATTAAATTTCCATATGTAGAACATGTTTGATTTATTTCCATGATGACCAATTGCTTGAGTATGCATAGTGCCTACATGGCACACACCGGAAGAGAGTGCACACTTTTCCGATGTCAAGTCATGAAAGGGTTTTCAATATTGATTACACTCTGGGGAGTGGACGCACTCCTGGTGTCTCAATATTTGATAGTGAATGATATGAAATGTGATTACAGTTTTAGAGCAATGATGCTGATGAGTTTGCTTGTATTGCTTGTGTTTGCTTCTGTTGACAGGCTAAAGGTAAATGTAAATGGTTGATATAAGTGTATTGTTGATATAAGTGTATGTTGGTATAAGTGCATGTTGATATAAGTGTATGTGTCATTGTTGACATAAGCGTATGATGGGCTGTGATATGCCTAAGGATCCATAGTAGATCCTAGACTTGGGAATGGTCATGATAAAGTTCCAAGCCCAGTTGACATGGTTATGTACTGGCTGGATATTAATTATTTGATGTTGTGGAGTAGCCGACGTGCTGACCTAACATCTAAGTCCATAGGCGATCCCAAGGCTTGCAAAGCGAAGCAGGATCCTGTCGACGAACGGGGAAACTCACAATACAGATAAGTATTGGATTATTTTTCTTATAGATATACATGTGTATATGATTTGGTTATGATGTTTTAAACTCTTGCTTTAGAGATAAAACTAATGAGAATAAACTAAACATGTGAATCTATTCAATGTTTGGATATAGGTACTGCTGGGAGCGAGGACTATGAGAGCATCCTAGAGGTGCACGTGGACATGTGAATGTCCTGGAAATCTCGGAATGAGCGGTAATGAAAAGATGCTAGTAGGACTGGGGAGTCCTAGCAGCCGAGACAAACCATGTGGAGAGACTCCATGGTTTAGAGGTCTAGAATAGACCAAAGACACTAAGTGTCATGACCAAGAAGGATTGGTCCAGCATTCATGGTGAAGTGAAAGAGGCTGAGACCTTGAAAAGCCACTGCGATGGCGAGGGTTCCAGGATGGAACAAAACAAAGAGGGGAAAAACTCTTACTGCTCTCTCTTGCCTTTTGATTATATATATATGAATATATGTTTATGCATTGTGAAAACAAGAGATTGTTGAATGCATGTATGATTGAGAATGAAATGTGTGTATTTGCTTAAGCAAATTTTTGAATGCTGGAATAGTTAATTCCCTGCCCAGGAATGGACATGAATGAGCTCGTGTGGCTATTGGGGGAAGGCATGAAAAATATGAAAGTTTCCTTAATGGAACCTGGACTGTCATGCCAATTGGGTAATTAACTAACTGATTTTGATATCTATATTATGCTTGGTCTGATAGAATTTCAATGGTGCATTCCACAGGTGAGAAAAGTGACACCAGGTGGTGCACGTTGATCATGGCAGCAGATCAAAAGTTGTTGGACTTAGCTGGAAGTCTCCTTCAAATGATTGCCAAGAGCCAAGAGAATCTTGGGGAGATGCTCAGGATACAGAAAAGGCAGAGTGAAATGAACCACCAGATTTTGCAAGACTCTATTGGTTTGCAAAGGGAGGTGAAAAGCCTTCTGGCAGCAATCGGCAAAGGAAAGGAAGGTGGATCAGCAATGGGACAATTGTCCAAGCGACCCGATAAGAAACGGTCCAAGCATGAAGACTCAAGGGAAATTGAGCAGGTAAAGATGAAGCAGCCAGTGAGATGCTGGAGATGGGGAGGACATCATTTATGCCGAGACTGTCCAATGAGGGAACATGATGAGGGCAATAGCCGCAAGTTCCTAAACTTCGGGATCAGCAAGAAGCTGAGAACCAGCAGGAAAAGTCCATGGAAGCCGAGAGGCTTGGTCTTGAACGTTCCAAGTAAATGATTGAACATGGGATAGATCTACAATTTTGAAATTTTGATGTGCAATTGTGTATATATTGTATATATGTGATGGAACACTGAGGACGGTGTTATTCCAAGGGGGAGGGGAATGTAATGTCCCCGGTTTTGACCCCGTTTGCATGATGTATATATTGTAATTAATCGTGGTGAGGAGCTCAAGGCAAAAGCCTCACCATCGATTTGGTTGTGTATGTTTCGGCAATGGGGATAATTGTCGGTGGTATGTCGTGCTATAAGGCACATTATAATTCGACATCATGTAAACCCGCACATCAATTAAAATAAACCACAACCAGCTACGGCAGTGCAACATTGAATGAAAAGGGCATGGTTCCAAAGGATAAGGGGTGGGGGATGTCAAACCTTGGTTTATGGGGGAAAAACCCATGTTTTATTACCTTGTTGTCTCACCACCTTTGTTGTTTTGTCACCTTTTGTCTCATCCAACCTTGTTAACCTCTTTAATGCTTCAGCTGGTGGTTGAGGAGTTATGGCTGAGTGGTTGAGGCAGTTATTTCCTTGGTGGTGGGTGTGGCAGGACTGTCAGTCCTTTGCCCACATTCCCACTCCACCCACGTCTTCCCATTCTTCTCCCTCATGCACTCTTCCCTGGTCAGTTCACTCTCACCACGGTTTTGTTTCTGGATCCTCCTCACGCACAGGTTTTGGGGCATTTTTGGGTCTCACGCAGGTTTTCTTCCTCTCCCCCATGAGTTGCTGAGCACCCACGAACTGCAAATTCGCGTCCTTCCTATTGTGTGTGCATCCACGGACAAAAACGGAGCCGTTTTTCCTCACGCAGGGCCTCCATTGTCTGTTCCTTTCCTTGCTGGTTCGGATTGTTTAACCATGCACATGTATTCTTCTGTTTGGGGCGCACATGGAGAGCTGAGAGCCATGCTCTTGCATCCATGACTGGCTGTGAAGGGCCATTCACGTTTTTGGTTGTCTCATAGGCTATTTGGGTTGTTTTTTTTGCGGCTGTAAGTTGTGCTCACTGATAGATTCGGGGCTGTAGTTTTCCCCCTGTTGTGAATGTCATTACTGTTACGTCTGGGGCTGTTGTAAATTCGAGTGAGAGTCATTTTGGCCACGATAGGGCCAAGAATGACTCAGAATTCATTTTCCCTGTTTAAGCTGTGACAGCTAAGTAATTGCCTGAGTGCAATGGTTAGTCTTCGGACTGTGCTGGCTTGGCTTGTCTGTTGAAAGCCTGTGAAACCCAGCTGCGTTGGTTGCTGTTTGTGCCCCTTGGCTATGTATAAGCCTGCAATTGACCTTTATTCCGGAGGAATCATGCCCAGCTCGGGGGTGGCAGCGTTGCTGAGAGATTGATGAGCAAGCTGGCCTATGGTTGGGTGGAACGTTGCAGCGACGTAGCTGGTTGCGGGTGAATTCCTCATCAAAAGATAAGTGCTGCTGTTTATTGCATCTCTGTAATTTATATTGATGTTAAATGCTGGAATGTATATGTGTTTGCTTCCGTTGATTGTTGAAGGACTGTGCATCCTTGTATGATGAATTGTGCCTGTTGTTTAGGCTTTAATTTTAGCATTTGATTTTTGTTTATGTTCATGGGGCGATTTTCCCGGTCGTGTTTTGATGTGTTCGTCGCGTCCTCTTCGCTGGTTGAGGGATGGGGACGTGACATCATCATCATCATAATCGTCCTATCCATTAGTATCATCATCCTCCTCTTCATCATCATCATCGTCGTCATCATCGTCGTCGTCATCCTCTTCATCATCATCATCATCATCATCATCATCACCATCATCGTCATCATCATCATCGTCTTCATAATCATGACCCTCCTCATCATCATCATGACCCTCCTCCTCCTCATCATCGTGTCCTAACAACAATGTAGTCAATGGCTTCTAACAACATGTCCTATGGTAGTCTTTCGAAAGGTTAATATCTACACATATCCACATATAGGTAGTGATATGAACTTTTCACCAACATTAAGAATAAGTAAAACTTACTGTACATGAAAGATACTTGTTTTGTAATCCACCAACATTAAGAATAAGTAAAACTTAGTTTACTTCAAATATTGATTTTCGAAAAAAAATTGCATAATATTGGCAAACCTTTCAATCAAAGAGTGATGAGAAGGAAATTTTTGAATCTAGCCAATAAAATAGAAGGAAATTTTTGTATCCTTGAAATACTTCTTATATCTCATAGATTCCTCAACTTCTAGAACTATGGGTCCCAAATATATGTTCAATAGAGAGATGCAAACCTAAGAGGAATAAAAACATCCTAACTTTAATAATGAACCTTCACAGTAATGAGGGAAGAACCATCTACATAACAACACATTCCTATCTTGGATAAATTAAAATATAGCTTTGAAGGATGATTGAAAAGTTGAGCATGTGAGTCGAGCTAGTGACAACTAGGGTAGAACCTAGATACACAAAAAGTTCGAGTTCAAGAATTTATTTAAATTAATTTGTAAGATGATATCAAGTTGACAAGATCAAACATTTTCTTTATCACACAAAAGAATTTTAACTATAATATAATTTTAATTTTATAAATAACTAAAAAAATTATATTATGATAATAATTTTAATTTAAATTAATTTAGTTTATTTGTAAGTTAAATTTTATGATGAGATCAAGTTTAAGAGATCAAACATCTTTCTTCTTACACAAAAGGAAAAGGACAATACATTTGTTAGGGTTTCAACATAAAACTTTATGTTAGTACCACATCCCAACTACTAAACAAGCGGTGAATAAATCTCAACATTGATTAAATATTTAAAATTTAACCGAGGTTTAACTAAGGTTTTTTAATAGAATGGTTTGAATAATTATATCAAAATGTATGACTTTTTATTTTTTTATTTGTTAAACATATAATTAATACTATAACTTTTTCATTTTTTAAATAAATAATTAATATTATATAGATTTTTTTCCAAAACTAAATGCATGAGGAAAATTTTGGAATTAGCATTTTTTGAATAATACACCATTTTATAATATCTTATATTATTATATGAATTTTAAAGTATATAAATTTTATATATTAAACTCTCAAATATAAAAATATAAATTTATTATATTGAAGTCTTTTATAATTAAAGTGAGTGAGATGTACCATGGTTATAATGACATGGCATATGTTAATACCAAAAAAATATTAAAAATAAAAATTGTAAAACTAAATATATATTAAATCTAAATTAAATTGAATAAAGGGTGAAAACTTGAAGTTGGGTAACACTTCCATGAAAATCGGGTGCCAAACCAACATAGCGGGAGTTATTCGGCCGAATAATTAAGTTATTTGGCCGAATATTTATAGTTTTTTGGCCAAATAACTAATCCTTTATTCGGTCGAATAAACTTTAATGGTAACTATTTAATTTGACGGAACAGATTGTCGACCGGTAATTTTTTTCAACAATTCAATAATTATTCGGCCGAACAATTATTTGGCCGAATAGTTGTTCGGTCGAATAACTATTCGGCCAAATAATTGTTCGACCGAATAGTTGTTCGGCCAAATAATTTTTTATTATATAAGCTCAGCTGCGGGCTCATTTTCGTTGTTTGGCCCGCATCGAGTTATCTCCGGCCACCCATCGCCCCACTCGTCTCATTTCGCCACACGGCTTGCCACCTGTCTCATCCCTGTCCACGTCACCCATCTGTCCTACGTGTGTATTCGCCATCTTGGCACCCTGCATCGTGGAGTTCTGTTCGGCGTTTAGGTCTGTTCAGTGTGGAGAGCGTGGAGGTCTATTCGGAGTGGAGGTCGTGGAGGTTTGTCCTGCGTGGAGATCTTTCCGTCAATGTGTACGTGGTCTTCTCCTAGTGTGGTCTTCTTGTGCTGGCTCTTGGCTATGAGGTAAGCCATTCGAACTATTATACTCTTATTATTAAGGGATTGTATAAATTGTTATGTGCTTGTTTCATATCATTTTAGTAATGACATAATTACAATGGTAGTAAAGGTAGAGTTGAACAGCTCTCCCTTTTGGGCAGAGTTGAATAGCTCTACCCATTTGCGCAGAGTTGAACAGCTATGTCCATTTGGGTAGAGTTGAGCTCTGCCAATTTGGACAGTTTGCCTACTTTAAATGATTTTATCTAAACAAAATTTAACATAAAAGTTGAAATCTGTTAATGTGTTTTCTGTTAATATATTTCTTGATTAGCTTATATTTATTGTAATTTTTACTCAGCTATGAACAAATGGACAGAGCTGGTATGCTTTGTTCATTTGGACAGATTTGATCGACTCTATCCATATAGACAAAGTTGAATAGCTTTGTCCAGATGGATAGAGTTGATCAACTCTGTTCATATGGACAAAGCTAATCAAGGCCCTATGTAAACAATTTATATGACAATTGAAAGCAATATATATGAAAGTTGAATATCTCTGTCCATTTGGACAGAGTTGAATAGCTTTGTCTATTTGGACAGATTTGAAAAGCTCTATCCATTTGGACAGAGTTGAACAGCTCTGCCCATTTGGATAGCTCTACTTATTTTATACGATTTTAATTAAATAAAATTCAATATAAAACTTTAAATCTTTTAATGGTTTTTTTGTTTCTATATTTTTTAATTAGCTTATTCTTGTTCCTAATGTACATGAAATTTTACAGAATATTTAGATAGCTCATTTTAAAAAAAGTCCATAATTTTTTAATTAGCTTAGTTTTATTTTCTATGTATATGAAAATTTATAGAATATTTAGAGAGCTCTGTCCAAAAAAATCCATGGTTATGTAGGCTTAAATAACTACACCAGTATGTAGCATCTTTAAATGATATTTGAGACATATAGACATTTAAGACTGTACAGGTTGCAGCTCTGTTCAAATGGACAGTTCTGATCAGCTCTGTCCAAATGGATAGTTCTGATCAGCTCTGTACAAATAGACAAAGTTGATCTGCTCTGTCCATTTGGACAGAGTTGATGAGCTCTGTTCATATGGACAAAGTTGAACAGCTCTGTCCAAATGGACAGAGCTGATCAAGACCCTAAGTAAACAATTTATTTTTGTATGTTTTTTCGTTGGTAGAGAACATGATTTCAAAAAAAATTCATTTTACTACCTCATGTTACAACTTCAGCTGTAGTGTAATAACTATATAGTTTTGTTCTTAACCTCTACTATTTGCTCTAGTCCATACAACTAATAGCTGAAGTATAGGTCTCATGGCACATTATGAGTATCTTAGTCCATGATGCATTGCATTAAGTAACATTGCTATTTCAATCTTTTATGAAACATAGAGAGAAAATTTTAGATAGATAAAGGCAAGTTTATGTGTATGTAGTCAGTCTCTAGACGCTTCATTGCTTTATACAACTAGAGGCACTAGGATATATAATTCATTGTAAATACTCTAGAGCCTAGAATAAGGGAAGTGAAAGTATTTAAAGATGATAAACGAAGAGAAGGAAAGGAATAATCTAGAAATACTTTCTCCCTATGAGATTCAAGGATGAGCTAGTTGATTCACCTACGATTTAAGTTCGGTTGAAGAAAAAGAAGCTCTATGTATATTTAATAGTGATGCTTTCACTAACAAGTCTATAATGACTAGGTAGCTAGTAGCCAGTAGTAGTGTGTTTCCTTAGAGTAGGTAAGTACTTGCACTTGCCTTAGACTATATTTTATACTTAGCAAAATGTAGTTCGTGCACATGTAGTTAAAGGACTATTAAATAATATTAGTGATATCTAGGTTTTTATTGAAATATTAGTTTTTATAGTTGCTAGGTCGTTGAAGTTGATTAATTAACATGTACAAGGTTAGGCCCTTAGTGATTGACATGTGTCGGGGTCAAAATGTTATACAACATGCTTAGCAACCATCATATACCATTTTATTTAGTGGATTTAGGGATCTTTCTTATCACGAAGAAGCTTCATTGTCTTTATATATGTTATTTTTTCATACCACCTTTGTATTTTCTATTTATATTACATTGAAAGCTTAATTTTAATAGCAGTCAGATCTTTGAAGTTGATTAATTAACATATAGAAATTGATATATGTGTAAATTTGTAGATATCATATCCAATGGAGAGAGAGCCACCTTTGAGACAGAAGCGTAGGAGGTCATTACATTCTTCGAGAGTCGGTGTCCAAAATGAAAATAAAAAATTGCCGACTTCACCTCGAGACTTGAGCCTATTGTATAGTTCACATTCATCTCATCATCGACATAGTGATAGTGGTAGAGATGATTCCCCTTTATCATCTATGGGTGAACGTGGATCTCAACCTTCTGTGCGGGAGACAAGTGTGGAAGCAGAGCAAGGCTCACAAGAGGCTCATCATCATACATAGGGTTGCGAAGGTCGAGCAAGGACACAATATGTCCAACTAGCTGAGGGTTGTATGCCCATTACGACCTATCCATCAAATTTACCTAATGAGATTCCATGGGAAAGTGGGCTTCAACAAACAACTCTTGAAAGTTGTAGGGCTCACTATGACAAGCTGCAAAATGATCTTTCTAGTTTGGATCTCGCTCTAGAAAACAAACAAAGTATAGAGATGGTTTTGTTATCTTTACAAAAATTCATTGAGGTATATGAGGATCTTGGACCAACAACATATGGTTTTTTTGTCTTGATGCAAAGAAGAAAGGTAGAAGTGATGGGTCCAGATAAGTGGGCTGTTGTGAAGGAAATGGTGACTAAAGAACAGGCCAACTCAATGTTCAACTTCAAAGAGGGCCTAAAGCAGAAAGCATTGAAAGTGAAATATTTTAAGCACCCTGAACTTGCACATTTTTTATATGATCGGTTTCTTGCGACCTATGGTCAGTTGCCATGGAACGATGAGGTTCTTAATTATTTTGCTAGGTTTTTTTATGGTGAGTTTTTTTTAGGAATGAAGCCAGACTATACTGATATTCATTCCGAGTTTTATGGAGTTGGAAAGGGGAGGATATACAATCGAAAAGGTGCCCTTAGAGATCCTAGTACTCTTCGACCTCCACCTCCGATATCTTGTCCACCTAGGATTGTGACTTACAAATCAGAGATGGAGCCCACATCAAAAGTTGGGACAACTGCAAGGCATAATGTTGCCGAAGGTTTGACTTCGGCTTTTGTAGGAGTTGATGTTGGATTCAGTCGAGAGAAGGCTCGTGCCACTATTCAACAAAATTTTGTATACAAAAAGGATGATGAGTTGGATTGTATGGGCATTGACGATTTAAAGGCCTATGCGAAGCTTTGTTGTAATATAGATTCGGATAGAATATCTAATGACACCTCAAGCATAGTAGAGGTTTGTGTACTTTCACTCCATTATTGTTTTTATTCATTATGAATTAAACTTTTAGTTACATTATATCTATGTATGATAAATTATTTTTTGATGTATAGTAATAAATACATTACATAAATGTTTATTGTTTTCAGTTTTCGCGATTGTTAAATGAACATAATTTTAGAGTTTCCACAACTCAAAATGTTGGAAATGTAGAAGAGCATATTGGAGAGGTACATTTAAAATTTACACATTTATATTTAAGTTTGAAAGTTTTTTTTTTGTTTTTAAATTTAACTATGTATCTTATTGTTAATTTGACTTATTTATGCAGGTTTCATTAGATTCGAACTTTTTAGATGATTTTTCATCTATTGTGAGCTAATGTTCTATTTTTTTATTTTTTAAGTTAATTGCTATGGTTAATATTTTTTACTTTTACTATGAATTATTTATGAACAAAATTTAAATTTTAAGGCAAGAGAACATATTGAAATTGGAGGTGAAGATATAAGTTTTTTGATGGATGTGGATATTGGCACCGAGGTAATTTTGTTCATAATTGAATTGTTTTTCGATATATATCTTTAAATAGTTTAAATAATGTTTGACATTTGTAAATTTCTTTTATATATGTTGAAGCTTGGGTCTCTTCGATATTGTCGAAGCAAAGGAAAGACTCCATTGGACGATAGTGTTGGAATTGTAAGTTTGATATTTTATTTTTTTTATATCATTTAAAATAGTCTAAATAATTTGTAAGATTTATAAATTGTTTTTATATATGTTGTAACTTGGGTCTACTCCACCTTTTAGAGGCAAAGAGAAGACTTTGTTGGATGACAGAAAATTGGAGGTAATTTTGTTGATAATTGAATTGTTCTTCGATATATTAGTTTAATGTGTTAATGTTTTGATTTTGGTTTAAAGTTTTTTAAATAATTTATGTTATTCATAATCTATTTTTATACATGTTGCAGATTGTTACGAGTCCAAGGGAAACGAGTCCAAGGGAAGACCCTGATCGAGGATAGTGGTGGACTTCTATTTAGAGAATTATTTACATTGTTTTTTTTATGTAGATATATATGTTGTAGTTGACTGGACATGGATGAGCTTAATTTTTGGATTATATACATGTACTTTGAACTCACATGTACATAATTTTTGGATTATATACATGTATATTGAACTCACATGTACATGATTTTTTTTCGGATTATATACATGTACATTTATATTACATGTTCATGATTGTTTTTTTGGATTATATAAATGTGCATTGACCTTCTATATTGTTTTTGGGATTATATACATGTATATGTAAAGGTTAGGAATGTTAAGAAGTTTTGATAGGTGCAAATATATGAATGTATGTAATTTATTAAATTAATGTTTTTTGTTAAGAAGTTGAGAGTGATAGATATGTAATGAAGTTTTGATAGGTGCAATGTTAGGGGTGAATGTAGGAATATGTTAGGAGTGAATGTGGGAATGTTAGGAGTGAATGTTTTGATAGGTACAGTGTTAGGAGTGAATATTTTGATAAGTGTAATGTTAGGATTGAATGTGGAAATAGGGGAATGTTAGGAGTGAATGCTTTGATAAGTGCAATCTAATGTTAAGAATGAATATATGGGGAATGGATATGGAAATGTTAATGTTATGAATGTTAGGAAGTTTTGATAGGTGCAATGTTAGGGGTGAATATAGGAATAGGGGAATGTTAGGAGTGAATGTGGGAATGTTAGGAGAATATTAGGAGTGAATATTGAAATAGGGAAATTTAGGAGTGAATGCTTTGATAAGTGCAATTTAATGTTAAGAATGAATATATGGGGAATGGATATGGAAATGTTAATGTTATGAATGTTAGGAAGTTTTGATAAGTGCAATGTTAAGGGTGAATGTAGGAATAGGGGAATGTTAGGAGTGAATGTGGGAATGTTAGGAGTGAATGTTGAAATAGGGGAATGTTAGGAGTGAATGCTTTGATAAGTGCAATTTAATGTTAAGAATGAATATATGGGGAATGGATATGAAGGTTAGTTAATGTGGGAATGTTAGGAGTGAATGTTTTGAAAGGTGCAATGTTAGGAGTGAATGTGGAAATAGAGGAATGTTAAGAGTGAATGCTTTGATAAGTGCAATATAATGTTAATAATGAATATATGGGGAATGAATATGGACATGTTAATGTTAGGAATATTAAGAATGGTGGGAAGTGTTGATAGGTGCAATGTTAGAAGTGAATGTGGAAATAGGGGAATGTTATGAGTGAATGCTTTGATAAGTGCAATCTAATGTTAATAACGAATATATGAGGAATGCATATGGAAATGTTAATATTAGGAATGAATTCTTTGACAAGTGCAATCTAATTTATGAATGAATATAGTCAGAATGAATATAGAAATGTTAATGTTAGGAATGTTAGGAAGTTTTGATAGGTGTAAATATATGAATGTTTGAAATGAATGTTAGGAAATGTTAGGTACAAATATATGAATAAATCTTAAGAAATGTTAGAAATGTTAGGAAGTTTTGATAGGTGCAAATATTTGAATGTAACAATGAATATAGGGGAATGTTAATTTTAAGAATGAAAATATGGGGAATGTCATGTTAAGAGTGAATGTGGAAATGGGGGAATGTTAGGAGAGAATGTTTTGATAGGTGCAAATATACGAATGAATGTTACGTAGTTTTAATAGGTGTAAATATATGAATGAATGTTAGGAAATATTCGAAATGTTAAGAAGTTTTGATAGGTGCAAATATATGAAAGTTAGTTAATGTATGGTTGTAGATGTAGTGTTGAGAACTTGAGAACGTTAGAATTGTTAGAAAGTTTTAATAGAAATATATTTTATTATTAAGGTAAAATTAGCAACTTGATTCTGAATTTTAATATTTTTTATACTAAGGTAATATTATCAATTTAATTATTATATTTATTTTATGTTTCTTATAAGAAAAGAAAACGAGCACTACAAAAAAACAAACTACAAATATCATTTCTATATAACCCCCCAGGATTTAAAGAAAGGTGATGAAATGGATAATGAAAAACAAAAAGAAAGACGTGTAGAGTTACAGGGAGAATTCAAAAAGTTAAGGTCTTTCATGTTTGATGGAGAATTTGAGGAAGTGATAGAATCTTGGTTGTTAGATCTGCTCCATGGTCGAAGGAGGTTAAGAGTGTCAGTAGCATATGTAGTAAAGAGTTGAGTTGGAATTTTTTTTTAAAATGTCAGAACGATATTATGATGAGAAAGCTCAATAATTCAATGATTTGAGACTAAGATTGTTAACCATGGAATAATTTGTAACTGAGTTTGTAAATTTACAACGTTATGTACCATATCTAAGAGTTGAAAAAAATAAGGTATACAGTTTTATTAGTGGTTTACCCCTAGTGTATAAGGAAAATATTGGGTTTGAAATTCTTCAACAATGGATGAAGCAATTAGAAAGGCCTAGTTGTGCTACCATTTGTTTAAACAAATATCCATATTGAGTAGAAGTTGGAAAAATAAAAAAAATTGAAAAGATTGATCAACGTAGGAAAGGATTTAAATCCACACCTTTTGGAAAAGGAACAAGAGGTCATACTGATAAAAATTACAACAGGAGAGGTTCAACCAATAGCAATGGGGTAAAGAGTATCGAAACTTCCACTGGAGGATGGAATAGTAACATGTAAGCACGTTGTAGGACGCGTGTACTGTGAATGACATAGCCAGGAATACCCCTATAGTTAATGTTTCTTTGGAATATCGGCAGGTGGATCATCAATCCACCATGTTGGAAGTAGAAGGTAAAGTTTTGAACACACATGTTTCAATACTTATAGATTCAGGGTCTAGTTTAATTTACATTGCATCAAAAGTAGTTGAAAAGTATAAACTTAGGAAAAACAAAAAAATGCATGGTTGGTATAGCTAGCGACAAAGGTAAAAGTGAAATTTACGGAGATAGTTAAAGATTTGTTATTAGGTTTTAATGACTTGGATACCTTATTTAATTTAAATATACTTATTCTAGGATCCTATAACATTTTGATAGGTATGGATTGACTAGAATCTCATAAAGATGTTATCGACTATTTGCATAAAATTTTTAGTAGTGTGGATGAGGAAAATAAGTATCATACAATGAATGAAATTTATAGACATTTATCTACACGACAAATTTCAGCACTACAATGTAAAAAGTGTATTAGGAAAGGGTGTCAACTTTATGGCATCAAAATTAAAGAATTTGAACCCGAAAAATAAAAAATGGAATTAGAACAATTTCTTATTTTAAAGGAATTTGAAGTTGTATTTTGTGATAAGATATTAGTATTACCACCTAAACAATATTTAGATTTTAACATAGATCTAATGTCATTTTCAACACTAGTATCATGAGCTCCATATCATAAGAGTCCCATAATTAACGAAATGAACAATACAATCACACGAGTTGCTATAGACAAGGGATATATTAAGCCTAGTGTATCTTCTTGAAGAGTACATGTTTTGTTCGTGAGTGTGTTAGTAATATGATAATTTGTAATGTATTATAATTGTTTACTATCATGAATGGATAACTTATAGTTGATGAATAGATAACCAACCATTGATGGTAGATAATTAGAAAAATGCGAGCTAAAAAAAAATTCGGCAGACGAAAGTTTTTCCGGACGACGATTTTTTTTTTCGTTTGCATTGTAAATAACGGTTCTGTAACAAAAAAACATTGTTCGGCCAAATAATTGTTTAGCCGAACCATTATTCGGCCGAATAACCTCTAAGACCAGAAACCTGCAAAATTTTCAGGTTTCTCCATTTTCGAAAGGTAAAATGGATGCCTTACACTACAAATTGACTGTCGGACTTGATACCATTAGTTTCGTCATTGACTCTACTTTCCGTAGGTATAGATTTTGTTGTGTATAGGTGAGATCTGCTATTTTTATTTATTTTTGTTTCTTAACATGTGTCAAGTTTTGTTTCATCTCTTTCAACATGTGGTGAAATGAAAAATATATAACTTTACAAATACACCACCTAAAAAATTGAAACAAATATGGTGCGCTTAACTGGAGTGTCTACTTCAAAAGGGTATTCGCAGATTTTTAATTTTTATAGTCAATTGCGAGAAAAGTGGCGCAACCAAACACATGTTGAAAATCGACAAGGTTTCCCCATTGATCGAATTCAAATAAATATTATAATTAGTGTATAGATCCGTTGGTTACAAATTTATAGTCATCGCAATAGTATATTGTGTGTAGATTGTCGTAACATATTTTTTTTTTGCAAAACACAAGTTTAACAATGATTTTAGTGGCACAACCAAACATGTCTATTTTTTAGTCCTTTCATTTTATAAGGACACACTATCAAACATTTTCAAACGACATATCAAATATCAATAAAAAAAATTGAAAAAATTATGAATAGAAAGCTAACAGAATTCTCTAAAACAAATTTTTTTACTTGAAAGTGAAATTCTAAACAAAAATACCACTTTCGTTTCCCAAAGTTGAAAAACATGAAAAAATCAAATTTATTTTCTCATAAGACCCCCCAAAATAGACACCCATCTTCATGGATTCACCCTAAATTGTAAAATACATTTATATAAATATATATTAATTTTTATTTTAAAAATCCATTGAAATCAAATCCAACTAATGTTATTGTATTATTTTATATATAATATATAATCAAAATAAAACTTTGATAATTAAATATGTCATGCATCTTTAACTCTCTGTTAATTATGTGAGATCGTTGATTGAAGCATAAATAAATTACACTAATCCAACTAATGAATTTTATCTATTTATATATATCTATTTAACATTTATTGTTTGGGATTGTGATTATGTGTGATTATGATAGTTGCACTTGCAATATTTTTTTTTAATTATCATGTTTAATTTGATAGCAATCAAATTTCAATGAAGAAAATTGTGAAGGGATATTCATCAATATGAATAAAGTAAATACAATCTTAAAACAAAATTGGTCATTCTAGATTGCACATATCCAATCTATTGGCATGGTGGACTCTTCATTAAATGTTTCTCTTGTGTTTTTGTTTTGATTATAATGTTAACTATGTAAAAAATATATAAGTTTTAGACAAAGTGTATAATTCAAATTTTTTATGTTTTGAGGATTTGCACTTCAAAGCATTTGATCCCTCTTAACACTTGGTAGAGTCAAGATTAACATAGATCTATGTTGATATATTAAAATAAAAAATAATAATGATTCTCATGATGATGATAATAATGATACTCACGATGATGATGATGATGATGATGAAGACGTCGACAATGATGATGAAGACGACGACGACGACGATGATGATGATGTTGATGATGATGATGATGATTATGATGTTGATGACGATGATGACAATGAAGATGATGATGATGACGATGATGACAATGATGATTATGACTAGCGTAGATCCAAATCCTAGGCTCTACCAAGCACTGAGAGGGATCAAATCTCTTCTTAGGTATCCATTGATTTGATTCAAACCAAAAGACACATCTTTTTATTTAAGGTCCACATATAATATTTTTATTATTAATAATTAATATTATTTATGGTCGACATATAATATTTATTATTTTATTTTATTTTATTAGGAACGAACATTACAACATTTCCCCATACACGATTTTAAAACCACACGCAAGGCCCTCCTACAACCATGGGTTGTTTAGGAGGCCTTGCACATGGTATTAAAACCATTTGCAAGGCCCTCCTAAACCATGTAGAATAAAACCATGAGTTGTTTAGGAGGCCTTGCACATGGTTTTAAAACCATGTGGAAGGCCCTCCTAAACCATGTACAATAAAACCATGAATTGTTTAGAAGGTATTGCACATGGTTTTAAAACCATGCACATACCATGTGCACATGGTTTTAAAATCATGTGCAAGGCCAACATTTTTTTGAGGATAATTCAAATTTTTATTTTTTATTATTTTGTTAGGTAGGAACATTACAACATATCCCCCATATTGTGTTTTTTTCGTGATCCACATTTTTTTTTACCGATAATTAAATTTTTACTTTTTTATTGTTTTGTTAGGTAGGAAGATTACAACATCTCCCCCATGTTAGGTTGTTTTTTGGCCGACATTTATTTTGGACTATAATTAAAAAAAATATTTTTTATTAATAAAAATAACGTTACGTAACGTTACAAGAACTCCCCCATACTGGGCTGTAGAGCGCCTCTAAGCGCAATGATGATGACGATGATGACGATGACGATGATCATGAAGATGATGATGATGGCGATGATGATGTTGATAATGATGATGAAGATGATGATGATGGTGATGATGATGTTGATGACGATGATAAAGATTATCATCATCACGAGGATGACAATGATTATGATGATGATGACGATGATGATGAATATGATGATGATGGTGATGATGGTCATGTTGGTGATGAAGATGAAGATGACGATGATGATGAAGATCATGATAATGATAAGTGTTATCCTTATGATTATGATGATGATGGTACCTGATTATGATTATGACAATTATGATGATGATGAGGGTCATGATGGTGATGATAATGATGATGATCTATATGATGCTCTTGATGATGATGATGATGATGATAGTGTTGATGTTGGTGCTTATGAAGAAGAAGATGATGATGATGATGTTGTTGATGATGATGATGATGATTATGATGTTGATGATGACGATGACAATGATGATGATGATGATGTTGATGATGATGATGACCATAGGCTTATGATGATGAAGATGATGATGATGGTGATGATGGTCATCTTGGTGATGAAGACGATAATGATGATGATGATGAAGATGATGATGAAGATGATTATGTGATGATGATGATGATGAAGACGACGATGATGATGATGACGATGAAGACGACGATGATCATGATCATGATCATGATGATGTTGATGATGATGATGATGATTATGATGTTGATGAAAACAATGACAATGATGATGATGATGATGGTGATGATGATGACAACGATGATGATGATGTTGATGGTGACGACAATGATGATGATGACGATGATCATGAGGGTGACGATGATGATGACGACGATGGTGATGATGATGTTGATGATGATTATCATCATCATTAGGATGGCGATGATGATGATGATGATGATGATGATGAAGATGATGATGCCGGTGATGATGATGAAGATGATGATGATGAAGATGACGATGATGACGACGACGACAATGATGATGATGATGATGTTGATGACGATGATGACAATGATGATGATGATGATGTTGATGATGATGATGATGTTGATGATGATTATCATCATCATGAAGATGACGATGATGATGATGACGATGATGATGAATATGATGATGATGTTGATGATGATTATCATTATCATGAGGACGACGATGATGATGACGACGACGATGATGATGAGGACGACGATGATGATGATGACGACGATGATGATGACGACGACGATGATGATGATGACGACGATGATGATGACGACGATGACGATGAAGATGATGATGATGGTGATGATGATGTTCATGATAATGATGATCATGATCATTATGACGCTCTTGATGATGATGATGATTATGATGATGATAATGATGATGAAGATGATAATGATGATATTTAAGCTGACGACAATGATGATAGTGATGATGATGATCAAAATGATGATGATGATGAAGATGATGGTGATGGTGATGATGTTAGTAACTCTTTAAAAAAAATAAGATAAAAGAATAGGTCTAATTAAATATTTACCTTTAAATATATTTCATTGTCTTCTTCATCCATTTCATTGTCTTCTTCATCCAATTCATCATCTATATCATCAGATCCAGAGTCAAAATTGTAAGGATTGGCCATATCATCATCGTCATCATCATTAGTTACGTTCATCATGTCATCACGGTATAATCTTCATCAGCATTGTCTGCTACGTCATCTGAGTCAACTATTTCTTGGAGATATTCTGCTGGATCATCATCATCACCTACATTAGACGAAATTTCAACTCAAAATGGGCCTCCTAAAAAAAATTAATAAAATAATAATTAAAATAATAAAATAAAATTTATTAATTTTGGAGGAAGAAAAGAAAAAACTACATTTTTGTTTGTATCTTCAACATATCTCCCTGTGTTTTTACTCAAATTTCAATCAGGAGAGCTTGTTGGATGCGAAATTAAATTCTGCATCCAACGGGTACCCACTCGGAATACTTTTGACAGACCCCGCTACCCCAAAAACAAGAAATACCTGAAAAAACGTGATGATGACATCATCATCACATTTTTTCAGGTATTTCTTATTTTTGGGGTAGCGGGGTCCATAAAAAGTATGCCGAGCGTGTACTCGTTGAATGCGGAATTTAATTCCGCATCCAACGAGCTCTCTCGATCGAAATTTGAATAAAATTACGGGGAGATAGGTCGAAAATAAAAACAAAAAAGTAGTTTTTTTTATGATACCTATCCCCAAATTTATATTAAAAAAGTGTTTAAGACCTATACGGTATTTAAAATTTAAAGCAATTTCATTCGCTAACACATGTTGACATGGAATTTGAGTTAAAGTTAAAAGGCCCATTTTGAGTTGAAATTTCCTCTAATGATTCATGTTGATCATGTTCTTCATCATTTTCTTATTCTTCCAGAGAACCCTCTTCATTACCATCATCTAGGTTATACTTTATCAGCCTTCCCCTTGGATCGTGTCTCACAACAAATGACCAACCTGCTTTACCTGGAACCTCTGAGTAAAATACCTGTTCACAATGGCTAGGAAGAACATAGGGATTTGTTCCTCGCTCAAACAACCTTGTATTTACCATGGTAAATCCATTATCATGTTCAATAATAGTTCTATCGGGATGACACTGATTCAATCATAACTTGTACCATTTGACAACGAATAGAACTACCTTAAAGGATTTAAAGTCACAATGTATAATATCTTCCAAATACCCATAGTATCAATTTTCTGAGACTTCTATATGTTTGTCACTTTTAGATGAAACATTGGTCACCTCAAATACTGCAGATATCCAACAATTTGATGTTTTCTTTGTTTCATCCATTTTTTTGGTTCGATATCTACCACCATTGTAAACCATATCCTTATGGTGTTTTACCTGCAATAAGCAATACACGAAAATATTACACAACGATTCAGTAGTTATGCAACAATACATTGAAAAGAAAAACATGTACATTAAAATGAAATTTGCAAACTAAAATATTTAGAGGGATTGATTAATATGCTTGCCATTTTATCTTTTAAACCATATGCTAAATCGATTTCCCTTTCTGTTAGATTTCTATATCCATTGCGTTGTGCTGCTTTTACCAATGAAGCCACACCTTCCGATGATATTCCATGACCTAATTGTTCACATAGTTCAATCCATACCTTCATCCAGTCAAGATTGTTTGCGATGTATAAATGAATTGCATCCCATTCTTGACCAACTGCTTGATGGCAATAATCATTAAAATGAAAGGCAGGTGTAAATATCCTGAACAAAGTATATGCTCTTAATTGATGCAATAAATAGAAAATGAAATTAGAATATGAATGATATAATAAACATCCATTGGCTAATAATTACCTTTCTCCTTCCTAAATCTACCTTTCCCCTTCATTTGCTCCCCTTCAAATTTATTATTGGAGTACAGATCACAAATGCGACGTAAATTGAGCTTTGATGCTAAAATAGGAAGATAGTCACTAACATACAACATGTTTTGGTATATCGTATATCCTTCCATTATAGAACCCTCAGCATGTGCTCGTTTTCTCACCAAACCCTTCATAAATTTCAAGTGCCTCTCAACCATCCACATGGAACTTGAGTGCATAGGTCCACACAACTCAATCTCCTCAACTTGGTGTATGAGGTAGTGTTCCTGTGCATTGAAAAATGCCGAAGGTAGATGCTTCTACATTTCGCACATGAGACAAGGAATTTATCTCCTACAATACTTTATATATTCTTTATGGATTTCTTTAGATGTCAACCATATACAAATGACGCAAACCAATAACAATATTTAACAAAAAAAACATTAAATTCCATATGATGAAATATTGCACAAAAAAAAAATATAAATTATACGGAGAATTAAAGAAACACTAAGCACATGCAAGTAATCGCTAGTTACCTCGTGTATTTACCAAGGTTATATATAACTTATTTGACATTGTTGTCGAAGTTGTCCGGGAGAGAGAGAGGTAGAACATACGGTATCAATATACAAACCACTCCATTTATTAAACAAAGAGTATACAAGCAAGAACAAAAATATACGCAATTTAATTAAAAAAAAAATAAGTTATATGGACATAACAATAATAATTACCTTGATGAAGACGTGCCAATCATGTGTTTTGACCCCCGCAAAATCACTTTTTTTTGTTATGATATTCTTCAAGTTCGCACACAATCCAGTGGGAAATTTAATTTTCTGCATTACTTCTTTGACAACATTGCTTTGTTACTCCATAAACATCCATGGAATTCAATTTATATTAACTTGGTCTCCATTGCTATGAAATTGGATGACTTATTTCATTGCAAGGTTTATTTCTTAAATGTCTTTGCTAGCTTTCACAACTTTATCTTTCCCCCTCCTTATCTCCAGTAGTTGCCATAATGTTTTAGTAATAGTCTTTCCAATATGCATTATATCAAACAAATGAGCAATTTGTAGGTGCTCATAGTAGGGAAACCTGCTAAATTGAATAGGATAACTTTTCATTCCTCGTGGAAGCCCATTAATGCCTTCAAGATCATGATGGACATCATGAATATTAGTTTATAATTAAATTACATCATAAATCAAATATGGCCACTACAGTAAACAATTCACAATAAAAATTAAACTACATAACAAGTCATATACGGTGATCCATACGTACCATGATGACGATTTCTATTGTATTGCATCTTCCAAAGGTGAGGTGTCATTCTCCGTGGTTTTAATGCAATCTCCTGCTTCCCATTCAAAATATTTTTTCAGTTGTTCTATACCTGTGATTCTTAGAGATGAAATGCCTATACTCATCAAACACCTCCTTTATTAAGCTTTTTGAGCGACGATATTTTATCTTAGGACCACAAACTGGACATGGAAATTTACCCTTTGTATGAAGACCTACAATATTTAGATATGGAATATTTATGTCAATTATAATTATATATAAATTATATTTTAACTACTCCATATAATTAAATACAATTAAACTAGAACTTAAAAATACAAACCATAAAATGAAGTTAACCCAGGGGCATTGTGTATTGTCCATACAACCATTACATGGAATTGAAATTGCCTTTGTCGAATTGGTGTAGATACGCCATACATAGTGATTCCATGCCATAAATTCAGTAGCGCATCTATAAGAGGTTCGATATATACAGTCATATCTTTGACTTGGAACTTACTTGATTGATTTGAAGTACATGTAAAATATATCGTTATGAGAACCATTAAGATATATAAACCATGCACAAGAGTAAAATAAAAAATACATATATGAAATTAGGAAACATAATATGAAAAATGAGATGCCACAACTACATTAGAAATAAAATAGTTGTAGAAACAAAAAATAGAATAATCATCGACAACATTATGTGCTCCCTCTTTATTGACAACCATGGGGTAATGTTATTATTGATAACAAAATAGGCCACATCATGTAAATGGATTAACATTGTATGCTGCCAAAGAAATCCTAAGATTACGTGGCTCCTCTTTAAAGTGAGGCCATTTTTCCTCCATATCTCTAAAAGTAGAACCATCTACAGGCATTCAGATAACATCATCTTGACTTATGTTCCTAGAATGGTATTCCATAAATTGTGCTATGTTTTTGCACCTGAACAGTCGTTGCAAACCTAGAATGATGGGAATATAACGAAGAACCTTATGAGGCACCTTTTTTGTTACTTTATCTGTTTGATATCTACTTACATGACATTCCAGAAATTCTGTTGCAAATTCATGTTAATTATAATATATAACATGGTCATCGGGGCATGCATGAATTGCTTCATAATGCATTCCAATCTCTTTCATGATGAAATATAAATCTCGATATGTGCGAGGTAAAATATTTGATGGTGGTAATAAAAATTCAGCTATCAAGCTACAGGAAAAAAATAAACATATAGTTAATGTAATAAAAAAATAATATTAATGAAACACGCTTCATCTGTATGATGATCAATAATGAGTTAACAATACAATTATTATAGGAATACAGATAAACTTTATCATGATCCTATATATGTGATGGATTATTTTACATACCTTAGCATCCGTGTGATTTCAATGTTTGAAATATCATTCATAACCTTCAAGTTCATTATCAACAATACAACAGAGAGAAGATGTTTTTTGGAGCCTTCATAAAGAGGTTCATATGCCTTATCGAGAAGAGGTATATCGTGAACATCATCAAAGTCATCATTTGTCATTATCATCGTCATCATCATCATCCATTCTAATATTAAATGAGTCATGGAACAATGTATTTGTACCATCATCTTCAACTACGTTATCAGTATGACCATCTTGTTCAATATGATAATTCACTTGTTTTCCATTAAGCATAAACGCTCCATGATCCTGATCCCAAACTTGTTCTGAAAGCACTTCCTATGGATGATATGTTGTAGGGTGTCTTTCCTTTATAAATACATGGAAACATCAATAGATAAACATTAATATAAAAAATATTAAAATAATACATACATTTACCAAAGCAAAGAATATAAAAAACATTATAATGCTAAACCTACAAATGGATGATATTCATTCCCCCCCTCAACATGTCCATGTTCCCTGTAATGTTTTGTGGCTGTTGAGATCAATATTCTTCTCCTCTTAAATCCCCTGCATTGAGTACACGGAAAATAAAATTTTCCATCACCCCTTCGTTTCGCTGCATCCCAAAGTCTAGCAAGCAATTGTTGGTTGTTTTCATTTGGATCATGAATATTTCTATTTGACATTTTGTCACAAACTTCGTGAATGAATACTATCGACAATATTAAAAAATCAAGTTCCACGCATCACAATTTTCTCAAACGGAGGTTTGTCGAAGAATAAAAAAATCCGGGCAAAATGTCTATTGAAGAAAAAAAAATCCCGCAACCGCCTGTTGAAGAATAAAAGAATTCCTAAAACTGTTCGTCGAGGAATAATTAATTTTTGAAAACCGTCTGTCACTTCCACAGCAAACATGTTGGAATGTTTAAAAAAAATTAAATTTATAATAGCACAGTCGTCGAATATCTGACGAACTGAACATAGTTACCACTGGAAATATGGGACAAACAATATGAAATATAACATTATTTTATTTCAAAAAAAACCCAAACATGTCGAAAATCCGACACCATTGTGTCGGATATGCGACAAGATATCCATCGGATTGTCGACACACGCCTTGTGGATATCCGACGAAAAACCTATGAACTAGTGTCAAAAATCTGACGATATAGTTGTCACATGTTTCAATGACATCTCCATCGAAAAACCTATGGCTCTGACGTCGAAAATTCAACGGTGCTAAAATAATTCAAAAGGTTCAGTACTTTTCATCATTGATGTCTGACACATCCATACGATACGTTGGATGTCGTCAGATTTTGAGTTCAAATCCAATTGTGTTATATTATCTTTATTATTGGGTAGATTCTAGCATTGGTTATGCATGCTAATTTTAGATAATTTTGGGTTGAATTTTTTAAGTAAACTTTAATGGTGTTTATTTCGTTAGAGATCCTAAGTGCAAACCTTTGGATAGGTCATCATGCACTTATGTAGGCCATCAAGATGATGACTAAAGAAAATCCTCTGAAATAAAAGGAACTTTCTAGCCAAAATGACCCTTCAAACCATGATTGTATACCCAAAGAGAACATGTCGCTACCAAAGGAAGGATCAATAGGGATGATAAGATATGAAGTGAGTGGGTAAAATAGGAAGGCAAGGAAGTGACCTTAGGCTATGATAGGTGGGTAAGAAAGCTATTATGGATTCCCTAAATACGATATTACTTGTCAGGGTTTCCTCATTGATTATAAATCCTAGGTTATGCATGCCAACCTTTAAACTTTAGTTAGGGTTAGGGTTTCCTCATTGATTCTAAGCCCTAGGTTATGCATGCTAACCCTTAAATCGTTAAAATTGCAACAAGTACAATAGATCGTTAAAATTGTAAGTGCTCAATAGATCGTTATAGAAGACACATATTCATGAAGTTGTTTCATTTTTTATTTGTCAAGGAAGAACAATTTTTATGGGACATTATCATTATGGGATGTTTTCATTTCAATTATGGATGTGGTTGAAACATGTTAGTGGTGTTGATGGGATGTTATTATCATATTTTACAAATTCAACCTCTTTTGCAACTGACATACATTGACATAGACCCCAATCTATCCACTTTTCATGAAGATAGGACTGTCAAACTAAGAATGATTTCCAGCCAAGTCAAAATGATTATGACAGTCCAAAACACTAATTTCTAGCTTACCAAAATGAGTGTACAATCCCAAATGCAAGTACTAATGATAAACAAGAGTTGAAATGGAACTTTGAATTAGTGAAAGCTACCGTCAAAACAAAAGTATTTCTAGCCAATCATTTAACATTATGACAGTCCTATATTTCACTTTTTAGCTTGTCAATACAAAGGTACAATCTTTTTAAGTAAACATCAGTGATAAACAATTTTATAAGTGCCAAGTTTCCAAGCCAATGGGGCTCTTAAAACAAATCAAATTTCCAGTCAAGTAAAATGTCTTATGATAGTCCAAGATGTAATTTCCAGTCAAGTAAAATGTCTTATGATAGTCCAAGATGTAATTTCCAGTCAAGTAGGAATGATAATAAGTATATTCACTTGGCTTTTGATGACACAATGACTTGCAAGCAATTCAAGGACTTTTAAAGTATTTTTCCAAGTTATGGATGTTTATATACCACTTTCCAATTTGTTTAAGTGTGGCTGGGAATGATTGTTTATATACATTCCCTTTATGGTGTCTTTGTGCCACTTTAAATTGGGTTATGGACAAATTTGAGGTGAGGCATTAGTGAGTGGGTAAGATAGGAAGGCAAGGAAGTGACCTTAGGCTATGATAGGTGGGTAAGAAGGCTAATAGGGCTTACCTAAATAGGATATTATAGTGAAGAAGTTAGGGTAGCTTAGGATGAGTTAGTGGTGTTCTAGGGCTATCGAAAATGGATATTACAGTCATAGATATAGGGAGAGTTGTGGGTGTCTAAGTTGTGTGGAAATAAAAGGAATAAACCTTGATTTAGAGAGAGGGAAAGGTAGGATTCTAGGGAGATGGTTTTAGCAAGGGTTAGGCTAGAATAGAATGGTTTAGGTGTGTCTTATGGTTTCCTAATAGCTATTATTATAGTATAGTTTGATAGACAGTTATAGGGTTAGTAAAGGTTAGAAAATGGAGTAGAAGGCCTATTGATATGGACAAGGCAAGTCCAAAACACATGTAAGATGAAGATGAGCTATGTTTTACTTATTTCACTATGGTTTATAAAAGGAGTGCTCATGAAGCTCTGACCCTGGCTTATGTGCAGTAATCCATGCTTAAGCTTTGAAGTATTTCATTTGATTAGTCTATAAAGAATATGTGACATATGACTACAATCCTAGGCATGCTCATATACAAACAAAAAGGTACTTTATAAGAGGCCACAAGAGATGGTTAGGTAGCGTTGGTGTTAGGGTTTCCCTCCTAGGTTTAGGGTTTCATCATTGATTCTAAACCCTGGCCTTATGCATGCTAACCCCAAAACACCATTTGGGTCAGGGTTTCCTCATTGATTATAAAGCCTAGGTTATGCATGCTAACCCTTAAATCGTTAAAATTGCAACTAGTAAAATAGATCGTTAAAATTGCAAGTGCTCAACAATATCATAACGAATATGTATGTATTCAATGAGAGTAAGCAATGTCAACTTAGTCTTCAAATGATATGAATTGTGAAATTTATCAAAATCAGCATTTTCCAAGTAGATGTAACAAATGCAAGCCAACAACAATCATGTTCAATATGATTCTCAACTCATCAATACCTTGAAATTTCTAGTCAATCAAATGGTAAGAGAAGATCATTCCAATATCAATTTCTCGCTTGAAAATGAGACAATAATTACTATGTAAATACCAAAGGCAAACAAGTGCTTCTTATTGCAATTTGGACAATGAATAAGACTGTAGGTGTTAGTATGTTGGTTCAATATGAGTTAGGTTTCTATGGGAGTTAGATTCCAATTATCATTGTTATTGTACACGTTTATGCATTTGTGTATTTTTTTGTTAACTAACCTACAATGTTAAATTTTTTATGCATTTTATTGTGAACATACAGACTTTATTGCTTTGTCAACAATAAGTATTGCAAGTGCATCAACTGTAAACTACTACTGCATTCGACATAATGCATGCAAATATGTAATAAAAGGAAAATTAATATAAAGAAGTACAAAATGATATATTAATATACAAAAATTTCCAATCATCTACAGTAAAGGGAACATCGTTCCCAATGTCTATCCAATGGAAACTCATGCCGTATACAAAATATGGCAACTCGTGGCCTATACAAAATATGGAAACTCGTGCCAAAATGCCACATCATGGCTAGTGTACATAGGAGGGTCTCGCAATCCTCCTGCCCACCCTCAGAGCTCCTAGGTGCACCTCCAAAATCGAGCTTCCTCTTCTTCGAGCTAGAGGAATCTCAGTTCTTCTGGTCGCTTTGACCACCTCCCCTTGGGCTCTAAAATGACAATTATCAAATTTCAACTCCTACAGGAAATTATACAAGTATAAAACACATTTTAAAAATGAAAATTACGTTTCATTTTTGAAATAGCTCACCTGAGTCGAGGCCGTAAGTGGTGAGCGGGATACCCTTCTTCGTGATACAAGTCTCTTGGCAATGCCACCCTGCAACATTTAAACAGTAAGATAACTCATACAATTTACTTCCTATGATAATTTTCATTAATATTGCATGAGATTTTCATAAACTAATCAATCTCATTGTGAACACACCAGGCTAGTCCTGGGGGCTGGCAGGTGGAGCAATCGACTGGTCCTTAGGAGTGGCACATGGAGTAGTGGGCTGGACAACCTTCTATGACGATAGGGTGGATGGCATAGTGGAGGATGTAGCCACATCGACATTGGCTACAACATTAGGGGGCATGGTGGGAGAGGGCATGGACTGGAGTGGGAAAAGTGGTGATGTAGAACAATAAATGCCAACTGGCTGTAGAATGGAACGAGCCACCCTGGAAGAGGAAACGAGGGTGGTGGGGGATTATGGGGGAGGGGGATGAGGTCTGGGATGGGGTGGATGGATGGTGTAATGTGGTCGGAGGGGGGAGGGTGGAAACATGGGAAACTGTAAGGGAGGGGGTGGATGAGTGGGGTGGGGGGGAGTGAGTGAATGTTGTGATGAAGATGGGGGAGCTAGATGGAAGTGTGGTGGTGGATGGGTGGGGCATGGGGGAGTGAGTGAAGGCTGTGATGAAGAAGGGGGAGTTGGATGGAAGTGTGGTGGTGGATGGGAGGCAAGGGATGGATGGAACGGGGTGGGGAGGGATGCAGGGAAACAGACATGTATGCCAGGGGATACACCTGGCATATATGGTGGGAAAAAGGAATTTGGTGGAGAGATAGTGACATCGACATGCCTATGTACTCTGACTTGCATACATATTCAAAACTAAAATTAAATTTATACTTTATTACAAGATACCTGCTCACGAGGGGATCTGCTGATCCCCGATGGGGATGGATAGTCACTCAATTCTGCGGACACCTATTCATTTGCACAAAAATATTTAGATTCAATTACTAAATATTAACTACATTGGATGAAAATATTAACTACTTACATTAAATTTAACTACTGAAATAAAAATACCTATGTGTATGGTGTCACGATGTCTTCTGTAGCTGCCATGGCTCCATCTAGGTTGAAGGAACCAATGTCCTTCCACCCAGGTGTTGGAGACTCAATACTGAATAGATGTACATTAAAAAAATCAAGTCATCAACATCTGATTCTAAGATAAGTTTATTATAAATTATGAGATTGCATAACCTATAATCAATACTTGAACATTAAATAAAACAATAAATAACATGGTGTAGGTATCTCTCTATGGCATGCTCCTACGTGGGAACCTGGCATGGATGCACACAAAGAGAACAACAATGTGGCATTGGTCTTGTTGAGCTTGATGGATCATCCTAGTTACCACCTGTAGCTGATCTCCTTGGCCCACCACCGGTAGACCATGCAGAAGTGTGTCTCTTGTGGTGGTCCTTCTTGCTCTGCGAGGACATAGCCACAAATGTGGTATTCTTGATAAGGTGTCGAGTGGCACATCTAATGGACTCATGGATCTCATCTATCCCGCTATCTAACCTAGGTAGTTGAGGAAGCGGGCTTGGCTCTTGCCTAGGTGTAGGAGGTCCTTTAAGTGGGTTCCGGTGGGCATGAGGTCAATCTTGGGCTGAGCCAAAACCGACGCCATGGAACTCGGTGATGTCGAAGTAGTTCACATGGAACCCTAACACAAACTCAGCCCACATTTTCCTGAGAAAATACTATGGGACCTCGACATTGTTGGATGTAGGCTTGTCAAAACCCATGAACAATATCTTCCTCCAGTTTTCTCTCCATGGCTGGTAATTACACCAATCCATCCAAACTCGCCTCTTTCTCACATCTGGAAGCTGACCTGTTCTCGGATCTGTAAATTTGCTCCACAGTTGGGCTTTTGTGATATTCATGTTTTTTATATCCTCTTTGGATATACCGATGCTATAATGATCTCTCATTCGAGCCCTATATTCACTCAAACTAGTTATCTCACTGTGGGCAATGTTGATAGATTCTATCATGTTTTGTAGTGATGTGGTGAGGGAAACTCGAGAGGGTTCCCTAGTGTTTTTCAGTTCATCGCTCAAAATTCTTAATTTGTTTAAATCCCCATGTAATTCATCTTCGGGGTTTTCTTGGTTCAATTCAGGGTTTTCTTGGTTTAATTCATGGTTTTCGTGGTGTAATTCGAGGTTTGGGTCCTCTGATTGGTTTGTTTCATTCCTTTCTTGGGATGGATCGTTGGTATTTGTCATTGTGTTTAGGTAATTTGTACCTGCAATATCAAATTTTTCCCATTTCAATTGATTTTAATTTTTTTTAATTTTGTATTTTATTTGAAAAACAATAAAAAAACATTGAAATAAACAAAAAAAAATTGCATTCCTACTCTATTTACCTTACTCCAACGTCATTTTAGGAAAGTTGGACAATTCCGTTGGTCTCCTTGGGGGTCGTTTTCGTCTCCTTAGGGGGTTGTTAACGCTTCCTTCCATGCTTGCGGGTGGGCAAGAAACAAAAAATTTGTTCAATGTTTTGTTTTTTTTAAACACAGGGATGCGTGTGCATCCCTGAGTGCGATCACGCCAAACATGCGCATGCATCCACATACACGTTCACACATAGGCACGCGAGCGTGTCATTAGGGGCGCGTGCGTGCTCTTATTGTCCACGCTAGCAATCTGGCGTGGAGGTTCGCCACTGCCGAAGCGAGAGTGCGTGCACGCATCCAGTAGGTGCGTGTGTGTTGTTGTTTTGACTCACTTGCATACTCCCATTGCATCATATTTGGGTAGCAGGTTCTTGCAGGTGCCCTTAAGTGGTCCATTATTTTCACCAAAAGTGAGAGGAACCTAACCTGCTTAGCATTGAAAGAATTTATCCATGACTGTCCACCATAAACTTGAAAATGAGCAAGGTCAGCAACTTGGTCACTGATATATCTCTAAGAGTAAGTGAGCTAACTCTCTACTCCAATACTCAGTGGGACATTAGGGAAATAGGGAAAATACTCCCCTCTCCTGGATAGCCTAGTGATGAAATATATGTTCTTCTCTATGGGATGGAACCACAAATCGGGACCAAATCAAAATTCTTGTTTCTGCTCATCCCCGTGACAAATCAACTACATTAGTAATTCCTAGTTCCCCTTTAGGGATGCATCCTCCTAGTATAACTTGAGGAGTCCAACATTCCGCAAAAGGAGTCAGGTTTTTGTTGTAATCAAAAGAGGGTACAAATCCTTATCCCTCTTTCAAGCCTCACACTCCCGTACAACATTGTATAGGTATACCCACTATTGTTGTTGCTAATGCTACTATCATCGTCGATGTTTCTGATACATGTATAGCTTCCATCAATCTCATACACACATATACATGTATATATAAAACACAAAAAAAAATAATTAAACCACTCCTTTATATATTAATATTAAAAAAATCTCAAAATACATGAATTTCATAGGCATGCATCGAAATAATAGTAACACAAAGTAAGCGGTTCTTTCATGTATACAATGCATCGACAATGGTGTTCTTAACGAATTACACCTCAGAGAAGGAACAAAACAAATATCATTACAACAAAGTAAACTCGGTGCACTACACTAACTATAAAGCACCGACTATGGTGCACTAAACTAACTATAATTCATCGAAGACACAAATCAAATATAATAAAAATAAAATAATCCCATTGCACTTAGGTGATTAAAATGCATCATCTAGTAGACAAAATATTTTAATAATTAAAAAAGGTGGTATGCTTCGTGAACTACACAACAATGGTGCTTTAATAAGCGCACATGTTTTTTATAAAATGTACTGATATGGATAGGTTTATGTGTGTATGTGAAAGTATTATGGAATGTGGTGTAATTTTTTTTTAAATATAGGATGGTATATTGAAGAACAATGAGTGTACTAACAAAACGATGTGATTATTAAACAAGTGGAATAAGCAACAAAGTTGCTTAGTACCTGCCTCCTAAGAAGAGATTGAAAATATATAGCAATAGGATAATTTTGCTATAAAAATAT
>LPNX011053505.1:573706-590904 GCA_001517045.1 Pseudotsuga menziesii
ATTCTCTTTGGAAATTTTATACTTATGGATCATCTGGTGGATGCTAGCCGGTAAACAAAATGCCAAGTCAAAGCTCGATGAAATACATTATCCGCGGAATTTTAATGCGTACACAATTTTGGGATTGTCCTCATAAAGAAAATAGATGCTAAAAGAGTACCGAGAATCTGATCAACAATTCGATTAGTAGGTCGGAAGAATGTTCACAAAGAAACCCATAAGAAATCCAACTGCCGACCCATCTATTTACAAAATTAGTAGCTTAATATAGTAAAAATAACAAATTATTTAGAAAAAAATGTTCATAATGAATTTAAATCCAATAGCATCATTTAAATTTATGAACCAACATATTTAATATAGACCTTATCTTCAGAGTTAACATTTGACTATAAAAAAATCATAGGCATCCTTGGTCTACCATACTCGACCATGGCTATACATGGTAAAACATAGTCAAATATTTTCAACCACGATTAAACAGGGCTAACCCTAAACAAACATAGTAAACCATAATCAAACGTAGTCACATGTAGATGAACATAGTGATCCATAGTTAACCATAGTTAAACATGGTCAAGTATAGTCAATTGTATTTAACAATGATCAACTAAATTCAACCATAGTTAGCTTAAAGTCTTCCATATCAACCAAAATCAATCATATTCAACCATTTTCAAAGATAATAAACCATAGTCATTGGTCAAACATGAACTAATATAGTCAGACATGGTCAACCATAATCAACCATTGTCAAACATAGAATTTAAACATAGAAAATCACATTGAACCATTGTTAACCATAGTCTACGTAATCCAACCATATTCAAACATGGTTAATCATAGTTGACCATAGTCAATTGTGGTTAATCATAGTTTAATATGGTCAACTATATTCAATAATGATACGATGTATTTAACCATCATCAAACCATAATCAAATATCATAGATATTTTTATATTATTGATATTATTATTTTAATTAAAAAATCTATTAATCATGTCCACACACTTTGAGAGTCACTTAGTATAACTACATGATTAAAAGTGAACAATATACATAAACCAATATCATTTTCCAACATTTTAACTAATACCATCCATTAACATACATCAACTACCTTTAATTATATAATTGTGTAACCTTTAATTATATAATTATACTAATTTTATTATCAAATAATTTGCATATACTCCACACACACATATATATATATATATATAATACAGAATTCTTAATTTAAAGAAAATAAAAATAAAATTACTATATAAGTTGGTTATGCCAAACTCAACCTTCCTTAAAAATGATTGTTCTAAAAAACAGTTTGTCTTTTGAAGAGCCCATTGCCTTTCCTTTTCTTATATACGAAGATAGGTGCTTTCAGTATACAACTTTGACCTAAAAAAACAAAAAAAAGACTTACATCTAGAAAAAGTCGTGTTATAAACTCGTAACTAGGTAAAGAGAAAAACTTCCATTTTAGAAAAAAATAAAAATAAAGTCAGTAATAAACTCAGCGATAAACTTCCATATGTGATAAAGTTATAAACTTTCCATTTTAGAGAAAGCTGTGTTATAAACTCGGTGGAGTGTTCCCTAAAGATGAACACGTTCCATACAATCATTATGCCAGAAAGACTCCTAGACCTTATAGATATACGAGTTCCACTTGGGGCGTGTAATTAAACTATTTGAAAGTTTAGCGGACTTGTACTTAACATCTTTATACGTACAAAGGCATTAAGTTTATTAGGTTTGCAGATGAATAATCTTAAATTTATTCATCTGCAAACCTAATAAAATTTGGAGCCCACAACTTGGTTAGAAAGAAACAATATTGTGTTAACAGTCAGATCCCAATTCGGATTCGTACAATAGGTTGCTTATATATATATATAAATATTTTGGTTCTTTAAAGGTGGAGTAAAAATAATATTTTGAAATCATATATATAATTTCAAAAGTGATAAAAATAATTTTTAAAATAAGTTCAAACACTTTTATAAATATAAAATTTTATAGAATAAAAATAATATCACAACTATAAAGTAGAGAATTACATTACAAAATTAAATATTGAAAATACCTCAAATTCTGAAAATAGAGACGGTGTTTTATAATAAACATTATATAACGTTTGTTAATTTTAAAAATAATATAAAAAAGTATAAGCAAAAGCAATACAAACAAGAGACCAGTGGCACTTCCATATGCATGCGGTTACCTCCACCCAGAAGACCAGACAAAGACCCATGGCATTTCCATATGCATGTGGGCTTACATCCATCCGGAAGACTAGGCAAGAGACCGGTGGCATTTCCATTTCTTAGCAATACCTGTTGAGGGAATGTGAATTTGTAAATGGTCGCCCCAAAGAGTGGTTGCAATACACAGAAAACGTACTTCTTTCTGTTAGAGTTCTAGACATAACTTGCATCGCTGTTACCTGAATACATGTGAAGAACTCCGTGGACATTATTGCAACTGTTTTTCAGATGTTTTCGACTGCTGCTATCCATTGCCATTATTCTGAGGACTTCACTTGAATTGCGCTGCTTCTGAATACCAAACTGATCGAAATGAAAATGTAAGAGGCTTTTAATAAGCGAAAATGTGGAGAATATTTGAAGATAAATAGTATGTGGTTTGATGCCAATCCATAGAAAGCTTGTATGGAACACATACGAATTTGATAATCAAGAGTGCGTAATGATAGGGGAATATATTGTGTATATGTACAATGAACTTTGAACCTAGGATTCTTTTCAAAGTATCACCGCAGGAATGGGATAATGAGCACAGTGGCAATAAAAAAACCCGAAGACTTGCGAGGTCATGGTAGCCATAGTTAAGCATAGTTTCGAAAAACAATGGGCTTCTGTATACAAAGAATGAGCAACCGCTGGAAACAAAATCAGCAACAGCTGGAAAAAATGGAGGAAAAAATGGGGAAACCCATAGCTATCACAGTTCATGGTAAGCATTATTTTTTTCATAAAAATCAATTTTCTTTTCGATGGAGCTTTTTAAAAAAATCATATGTACTATTCTCTCACGCTTCAATGGAGAATAAGAACCTTTGGTCCACTAAATGTTGGTGCAGATTCTCTCATCTGTTGATGGTAAGTGCGATTGAATTCTAATCTATTACATTGCACAAGGGGGAACGAGGACACAAACAACTGCGGATCATTGGGTACAAATTATTATCCTTTGTTGTGGAAGCTCTCTCTCTGAAGTGGTTGCTCACTGTCAAAGTTGGTGCAGATTCTCTTTCCGTTGATGGTAAGTGCAATTGAATTCTAATCAATTGGACAAGGAGGAAGGTGGACACAAACAACCGCGGATCATTAGGTACAAATTGATATCCTGTTTTTTTTAAGCTCTCTCTTTGAAGTGGTTTGGCATAAGTATGGAAAGAGCAAGGCGAGCTGTTCATGCTGGATCCTGGTACACTGATAACGGTATGTAATAGTCCCTNGCTGTTCATGTTGGATCCTGGTACACTGATAACGGTATGTAATAGTCCCTTTCCCTTGCTTTGCTTTTTCAATTCATCAATTTTTGTGGGGTGTACCCTTTATTTCAAGGCCGACATCCTGTTGACTCTTTTATATATATATATATATATAATGCTGCAATGTAAAACTTTTTTAATGCTCATGAGACCCTAAGTTCGAAGCTCTTTTTACTACTTGCCCAAGCTAAAATCTAATTTGCATCGATGAGGGCTTGGTTGGTTGGGAAAGTGGGGTGTTGTTTGTCTCCCCACCAACATTCAAATCCTCCCAGAGACATGTTTGNGGGAAAGTGGGTTGTTGTTTGTCTCCCCACCAACATTCAAATCCTCCCAGAGACATGTGTGTCTGTGTAAACGGGCTGCTGTATGCAGTTGGGGCCTTGTGCAAGTCCTGGGTAAATTTGGCAGAATAGATACCCCTAGTTGCGGCAACTGCAGGTATTGTGAGACCTATCTATGCTTAAATGTAAATTTGTCATATCCCATGTTGGAAGGTGCCGCTTGCACCTGTTAACCGGAACTGCCAATGAAAAAATAAATCTAATTGTCATGATCAAGATAACTACCAGTAATCAACAGTAAAATTATGTTATTTTGTTAATTTATTGTTCAATCAGAACACATGGGCTTATAAGGCTGCACGCAAAAAATTAATTAGTTACTTAGTACTGATGGTCTCTGCTCTAGAATCTCTTTTATCACAATACACAGTTCATCAGATTTGTTCGTTGAACTTGAGTATCTATTGTTTTTGTTGGCTGCTGTTAACTATCTGACTTTTACTGCCCAGTTGTTGTAGAGTGGATATTATAGGAGTGTCTGTTGTTCATAATCCGTTATTTTTTGGTAGCATATCTTGCACATTGTCCTCAGCATGGTTAATGATTAGTCCATATTTGAATTTTTCATTCGAGAGTATATAGCTCGTTATTATTTCACTAATGTTTAATTTTCGTCCATCTGAGAACTTTGTGCAAGTGCATAGGAGATGGCAGGTAGCTCATTTTTCTTTTTTGATCAGGGTTTCATGGACTCACAAGGTTTCTACTGGTTTCTCTCTGAAATATTTTTTAATTAAGCACGTTTTCTAGAGGAAAATCCAATGCTGTCCATCTGGTGAAATATCTTTTTCATCTTTTGTATATTCTTGTTTTAATTGCCGGTGGTCCAGGCTTGTTGATCACCACGTCACATGACTTTGATCCTCATTCCGATCACTTTTGTCTGATATGATTTTTTTGTTCAGAAAAAAATTGTAATTTTGTTCTAGTTGAAATGAATTACATATAGTAGATACTCATAGCATTCAAAGAATGAACCTTCGAATCTCTGATGCTTCTTCAAAGCGAGCCAGCCCTACAAGTACTTTTGACAAAGACTCTTTCATGTTTACATTCTTCAACTAACTGTTCAGAAAGGTCTTTAGACTACCCTATAAGCTGAGGACCATTGCATTCTTAAATTTCATGGACATTGTCTTCATACAAAACTGCAATGGATCAGATCTACTTTTTATCCATAAACAGATTAAAGGTGTAAATGACATTATAAAGGAACCTGCTTCCGAGTCTGAATTAAACTGTAGGATCAATAAAACTAAACTACTGAAGGACCTTTCTCAACAAACTCAGCTTTAACGACCAGGATGAAAGCGGAGGTTGCAAAGTCTAGTAATCAACGGTCCAGATCATAGCGGGGAATGATAGATCCAAAGTCCGATGCATATTTCGAAATTCCGTTGAGCCTCCGGAGACAAGAAGAAGGCGGGTAGGTGAAAAGTTACATATGATGTCATTGTTAACAGGTGTCAACCCAAATCCAGATAGCAAACTTCGAGGATGACATCATCCCTGCTTAACCAATAGCAACACAAATAAATAAAATTTTAATAAATTTAAAAATTGCTATTTTTCATGTTACAAAGTTAAACTTTGGAATAGAGATTTTAATCTTTTAAATATGCACCGATATGCACCAGCTAATACCCAAATTCAACGCGGTTTGAAATCGAACGATTACAATATACCAGCAGGAGGCAGGTATAAAAATAGAACTAGTGTGTTAATTAGGACTATGCACCATATATAGAGTCACCTTATAAATGGAACACAACAAAACATATAATGCAATTTTTTGTGAGACAAAGCAGTGCTTCTATTAATATGAAAATCACTAGTAAGCCGGTGCTTTATTTGGTTGTAAAAATAGGGTGCACCACTAGTGGTGTAACCTGTAAATATACATGGGGCATTGAATTGTAGGGTGCAAGCCAAACAGTTCAAATGCACCTTGCGAAAATTTATTGTTTTATTATTAAAAATGGAAAATTCTAAGTGAATTTCAAATTTTAATATGCCAAAAATGTAAATTAGAAGGTAAAAAAGATATCACCTAGTTAGTTGTGTGTCAGGGAGGCATGGTTTCCACATACACAAAAGAACAAATTTTTTCCATCGCTTGGAAAAATTTGAAATCCACGTAGGAAGCAACGGACATGAGAAATCGAATCACGAGAGAGCACTAATGACAGGGAACTTCAACGATTCAATAATGGCATTAGCGCTTAGGTGGTCTAGTCCACTAAAGGGTGGTAAAAAAAAATTTGGTGTGGTAATTTATTATTATTATTTTATTGTATTGTGTTACATTTCACCCGAACACATGATGAACTCATGCGTTTGTAAGAGATAAATGCACTAGCAATGAATATAAAAATAAAAATAGTGGTCCATCTGTTCTTAATTTAATTTTACCCTACTCTAGATCTCTACATTAAAATAAGTATCAATGAAGTTAGTATATTATAATAACACACTAGTAATCAAAATAAAAATATAAAAAATAATATGTCATCCAACATTTTTTAGTATTTTACCTTACTCGAGTGCTCTCGATTTAATGACTCCCTAGTGCATTTGATAAACGTAAACACACTACTATTCATTATAAAAATAAAAATAGTTTTCATCCCAAAGTTTTTAATTTTACTTGAGATAACACACCTTAATATGGTTTTCTCTAGTGCATTCAATAGATACGAGTGCACTGTTATGGAATGACAGGGGAAATTTTTTTTTCAAGTGCTAATTAACAAGGAATGTTGAATTCGATGCATGGAGTACATTAGTGCATCTACGTGTTATTATATTTAGAAAGAACTAGTCATGTTTTAAAAAAAAACATATTATTTCCAACTAGGGGACATGTATTTGTGGTTGTAATCAACATGTTGTGTATGTGTATGCACTAGTGCATTAGGTGATTTGTAATGCACCAGTTATAATTAAAAAAATATATATTTTTTCCATCTAATGACGTGTATTTGTGGTCGAATTTGGTGTGTTATGTATGTTGATACATCTATGCATCATGGTGTTTGAAATGCCTCAACGTGTTTTGCGGGTGCAATTTAAAAAAAAAACATTTGATTCCACATTGAATGAAGATTTTGGATAGCAATGTTATGTTCTTTGACGCACTAATGCTTCTTTGTTCGCCGATGTGGTTGTAGGTATAAAAATCATTGTAAATTACCTCTTCCTACTCACTTAAATACTAGATACTTATAATTTAAATGGATATTTGGGCTCTTTTTAGAAGAACATCAGCAAAAACCTACTCTAGAAGGTATATTCCTTGCATTAAAGTGTCCCTAAAAGGATCAAGGAGGTGAGTTGCAACTTGCCATAAATGATGAACATGGGTCAGATCGATGAACCGTTGACTCTATTTTTCTTGTGAAATATGACTACATCTAGTGGCACCTCTCTCTTTTGGTTCTTGTCCTAGTACTTGTATTGTTTAATGATCTTAGAAACTATGGTTTTTCTGAGTAAGACACTATGCAATTTTCACATGATGAGGTCAACTTTTGAAACCCATCGACCCTAGGACCATGTGTAGTGTTTCCATGTTATACATGCCCAAAAAAACATGCAAGAGCTTACAGAAATCAATTCTAGTTCTCTTTTTAGTTTTTATGCCCTAGACACACATTCAACAAGAGTTCCTGAAAGGCTTAAGGGTGTGTGTTGCAACTTGCCATAAAACAATGATCATGGCTTAGATAGATGAATCGTTGAATCTATTGGACTCATGAAAATAAATTCTATATAAGGGAACCTCTATCATATGGGTCCATTTCCCGGTTCACATCTTGTTCAAGGACCTCAGAAACTACGATTTTACTTAGTAAGAGACTATGCACTTTTCACATGATGAGGTCAACTATTGAAACCCCTCAAACCTAATATTGCTTGTAGTGTTACAATGTCAAACATGCCAAAACACACATGTAGGATTTTGTGGAACTCAATTTTGATGGTCGGTTTGGCTTTTATGCCCTAGGCATAAATTCACCAAGTGTCACTGAAAGGATCAAGAAGGTGAGTTCCAACTTGTGGTAAAAAAATGACAATGGATCAAATATACAAATCATCGACTTCATTGGAATCATGACAATGCATTCTATATAGGGTAACCTCTCTCTTGTGGGTCCAACACTTGATGCTCGTCTCATTCAAGGATCTTAGAAACTAAGGTTTGCTCAATAAGAGACTATGCAATTTTCGACATGATGAGGTAAACTATTAAAACCCCTTGACCTTGGGTCTGTGGGTAGTGTTCCCAAATAATAAATTCCCAAGAACACATGCATGAGATTACAAAACTCAATTATGATGCTTTGTTTGTTTTGATGCCCAAAACACATATTCCTTAAGTGTCCTTGAAAGGCTTAAGGAGGTCACTTACAACTCACCATAAATTGATCTATTGGTGTTTTTTAAGTATATTCTTTACATGTAAATCGATGGTCGAAAGTCGATAGTTGACTAGTACAAGTTGAACATAATTGAAGTTGAAAAACACTCGAAGTATGTTTAATGACTTAACTAATATAATTGACTAGTTGATAGGGAATTTGACAAGAAAAAAGAAAGACTTGGATTCAACAAAGCTCAATGGGAATCGATTATGGTTGACTTAGTCAAGTCGAAAACAAAGATTAAAAACACTTAAAAACAAATATACTACCAGAGTAACGTATAAATTTCAATGCGAAGTAGAACGCATGTGCAAAGACATGAAAATGTGAAAACGGTGTGTTTTGGATTATGTTTTTTATACATGGCATGCCTCACTAATAGATGATGTAGGTACACCTTGAGAGCAAGACTAAACTCTAAACGTTTATTATGAAAAGAAACAATAGTATGTAAATATGGTTCTTTTGATTTGAAGAGTTATATTTGGGTGGTTGGGAGGAATGATTGTTACCCTCCCCACCCAGGTTCAATTCTCGTAAGTGACATGGTGCTCTTGTGAGCCCCTATGTAATGCTTGATATGCTTGATGATGTAAGATGGCCATACCTTGATTAAGTTTGAATAACAGATGTTCAAATGGTGAACCACATTTGAAAAGTCATATTTATACCTATGTTTATAATAAACATTGAAAATGTTTCGTAACATTATGGAAATAATAGGTTGTGAAAGACACTAAGCATTAGAGACACTCCGAAAGAAAGCCAAATCAAGTGAGGATTGATGAAGCTAGATAATTGCAAGGTCAAATATAAATTAAAGAAGAAAGCTTGAAAGACACCAACACCGAGGACTATGTAACTTTAAGAGAGAGTATGTAACATTTTCCGTAAAAATAATAGTAATAATAAGAAGAAGAAGAGAGAGAATGTTTATCACTCGGTGGATTAAGTTATGGTTTTTCCCTCTTTAGAGGATAATCGAATATTTGGTGGTAGACGGTTAGGGTTCAAAAGGGGAGCTCTCTCTCGTGAAAATCGATATAGAAGAAGGGAGATCCTTATCTCGAGGAGGGATTTACACTTTAGATGGAGAACCGACTCTTTATTTTACCTGTCACACAAACTTAACGAGGAGTGAGGAGGACGCTATGATTTTTTGGACAAATTAAGAGGGGCTCTCTATCAAACAAGTATATATAGAGCACAAATTTTATGGTTAACACCTACGAAGAAAAGATCAACCCGAGATCCATAAGGAGATTGGTCACTGCTCCAGTTTTAGCTCTGTCATAAGGACTGTTATGCTATTGAGAGGATAGTGCGCACAATTTACTGTAAGGAGGCCCCTTTTGAAAGGAGAAAAGTTATTTTTTTATACAGCCTCTGTGATTGGCCACTTATGGGAAGGAGAGAGCAATGAGTGTCCTTTTTCATTTAGCCTCTGGATTGTGTACTCCATTTGGAAGAGAGGAAGAAAATCCTAATATCACAAGAGAAGTTTAATGTAAAAGTTATGTATGTCTTGGAGTAGACAAAACTGATACCCGGAATCGCGTACATCCAATGTTGATGCATTAGCTAGATAAGTTTTCTTATTAAGTAGTATTTTCATATTTGCAAGATTATAAGAATGCATCGTTTGATGAGCTGAGTTGATATATGGTTAGGGATTTTATATATATTTGTTCGTTGTGTGAACTAAGAATCAAAATAGACCTTACCTATTTAATCTCTTATACGTAAAGATTAGCGCAACTACAAATTAACCGTTGGTGAACATCAATAGAGGCTGCCACTTGAAAAGTGTTATCTCTTTTACTTTTCATAGTAAAATGTTAGTTCTATTTTGCATTTAAGTTTAATTCAACGCCCTATTATAAAGAGACAGTTCCCAATCCAGATTATATCTCGTGAATTTGTCCATCTTTCTTCATAGATATGCATTTTATAAACTTATCTGATCTCAACTTTGTCACAGCCATCGTTGGAATGGGCACACGTTTATGCAGATGTAATGTATGGACTATCTTTTGAGAAGTAACAAAAGCTTTGTTATTATGAAATATTGTCTACTTTTAACTTAACTTGGTATTGAACTGTAGCATGACCGAGAGGATATTCAACGGTTTTGGCTTATGTTCCAGGCTTTACAAATATGTAAGTTGTGAAGTATGATTTCGATTCTCTTGTATGAAACCCCCACCATTGTTCTTAATGAATGTAGATAACCAGGTCGAGGCTCAGCCTTTTGCAAGATTTAGTTTTCCTTGGGTGTGTATATATTCATTGCTTGGACTCTAGTTCGGCCCTTAGAGGCCTGAGCTTAAAAAACACGTACGTTTGGTCCATCCAAATGGACCAACAGCGAAGTCAACTCGGCCCTTAGAGGCCTGAGCTTAAAAAACATGTACGTTCGGTCCATCCAAATGGACCAACAGCGAAGTCAACCATTGACTTCGCTGTTGATCGGTTGGATGGACCCCAACGTACATGTTTGTTAAGGATGGCCCCCTTAGAAAGGAGATTTGCATACCTTCTATTTTCTTACACATTTAATGTTTATTCAAATAGTTCACTGACCCATATATTGTGAACTAATGCTTTGTGCACATCTATGTTATAAATTAAATACTGATTTTCTGATGGACAACAATTCTAGTAAGAGTAGTGTATGTAAGGATTTTATATGGAAGAAAGGATTAGGCTGAGGTTTTGCAAGATAGATTTTCAAGCCATTGTAACTCAATCTTGAATAAATGTAAAGATTGTGTATTTATTTGTTCATGATTAAAAAGTAAGCCTTGCCATAAGGCTATAGTTGTTTTGAAAGCGTTTTCTATAAAAGAGAAAAGAGACAGATAAAAGTAAATTAATATGGAATCAGAATTGTGAGCTTACTAGTTGGTTAAAGTAATAAAAATATTAACAAATTCTTGGTGGACATAGCCCCATTTGGGATGAACCACGTACTAGCTCTGTCATACGGACTGTTATGCTATTGAGACTGTTATGCTATTGAGAGGATAGTGCGCACAATTTACTGTAAGGAGGCCCCTTTTGAAAGGAGAAAAGTTATTTTTTTATACTGCCTTTGTGATTAGCCACTTATGGGAGGAGAGAGCAATGAGTGTCCTTTTTCATTTAGCCTCTGGATTGTGTACTCCATTTGGAAGAGAGGAAGAAAATCCTAATATCACAAGAGAAGTTTAATGTAAAAGTTATGTATGTCTTGGAGTAGACAAAACTGATACCCGGAATCGCGTATCCAATGTTGATGCATTAGCTAGATAAGTTTTCTTATTAAGTAGTATTTTCATATTTGCAAGATTATATGAATGCATCGTTTGATGAGCTGAGTTGATATATGGTTAGGGATTTTATATATATTTGTTCGTTGTGTGAACTAAGAATCAAAATAGACCTTGCCTATTTAATCTCTTATACATAAAGATTAGCGCAACTACAAATTAACCGTTGGTGAACATCAATAGAGGCTGCCACTTGAAAAGTGTTCTCTCTTTTACTTTTCATAGTAAAATGTTGGTTCTATTTTGCATTTAAGTTTAATTCAACGCCCTATTATAAAGAGACAGTATCCAATCCAAATTATATGTCGTGAATTTGTCCTTCTTTCTTCATAGATATGCATTTTATAAACTTATCTGATCTCAACTTTGTCACAGCCATCGTTGGAATGGGCACACGTTTGTGCAGATGTAATGTATAGACTATCTTTTGAAAAGTAACAAAAGCTTTGTTATTATGAAATATTGTCTACTTTTAACTTAACTTGGTATTAAACTGTAGCATGACTGAGAGGATATTCAACACTTTTGGCTTATGTTCCAGGCTTTACAAATATGTAAGTTGTGAAGTATGATTTCGATTCTCTTGTATGAAACCCGCACCATTGTTCTTAGTGAATGTAGATAACCAGGTCGAGGCTCAGCCTTTTGCAAGATTTAGTTTTCCTTGGGTGTGTATATATTCATTGCTTGGACTCTAGTTCGGCCCTTAGAGGCCTGAGCTTAAAAAACATGTACGTTTGGTCCATCCAACGGACTAACAGCAAAGTCAACCATTGACTTCGCTGTTGGATGGACCCAAACGTACATGTTTATTAAAGATGGCCACCTTAGAAAATGGATTTGCATACCTTTTATTTTCTTACACATTTAATGTTTATTCAAATAGTTGACTGGCCCATCTGTTGTGAACTAATGTTTTGTGCACATCTATGCTATAAATTAAATACTGATTTTCTGATGGACAACCATTCTAGTAAGAGTAGTGTATGTAAGGATTTTATATAGAAGAAAGGATTAGGCTGAGGTTTTGCAAGATAGATTTTCAAGCCAGTGTAACTCAATCTTGAATAAATGTAAAGATTGTGTATTTATTTGTTTATGATTAAAAAGTAAGCCTTGCGATAAGGTTATAGTTGTTTTGAAAGCTTTTTCGACAAAAGAGACAGAGAAAAGTAAATTAATATGGAATCAGAATTGTAAGCTTACTAGTTGGTTAAAGTAATAAAAACATTAACAAATTCTTGGTGGACTTGGCCCCATTTGGGGTGAACCGGTGTCTCTCTCTTGCAGTATGTGATTTTACTATTACAATTTGATTTAATTAAAGAATACTTATTTCTCTATTTGTATGTATTAAAAGGATTATGGATCATGTGTTATCTAAAAATAGTTTTTAAGATGTTGCACATGAGAAGCATACAATTGTTCATGTTATACAGAGATTATCTAGATAAAGATTTTGATGTTAGTCGTAAGATATAATAATAGTGTATCAAATAAACATCCTTTTATGTGCATGAACATAGAGTTCTTCTTTATTAATAATGATCGATAATAATGGGTATGAATAGATTTATAGCAATTGTATGATGCTCATGATGCAAAATGAATGGTTAAGATACAAGTGCTTGTACTAACATTTTGAGTTGTTTTAAGATAATATTACTCCATTTATTTTAAAAATATTTAAAGAATTTGGGTATGTTACTATTTCTCTATTTTTCTCAATACATTCTATTTCTTCATCCATGGCTTGTGCCCATACTTTTTCTTCAACAGCTTCCTCAAATGTTAGTGGATCATCTATTTGAGAAAATAATGCAAAGAGTGAGAAGGAATTTGGTGTACCAGATTCATATATCTCATGCATATTTCTTATCTTCATTGGATTTGTTGATGTCGAACTGCTTGATGGAGTCTGTTGTCCTCTTGGTGTGCTTGTCGGTGTAGCTTGAGCTGAGGTTTCTGTTGATATTCCTTGTGTTGAGCCATGTCATGGTGTCATTGGAGTTGATGGTGCTGTGACCGTTTGATTTACTTGTGGTGTTTGAACCATTTATTCTGTCATGTCTTCATGCTCGACATTCAACACAATCTTGACATTCTTCTCGATGGTTCCATCTCATGATTCATTCTCAATGAATTGAACGTCACGACTAATAATTACTTTCCTTGCGACAGGGTCATACAACTTGTATGCTTTTGTGTCTTCAGAATAGCCAACAAAATACATTTTTGTCCCTTCTTATCTAACTTCTTTCTCAGCTAATTTGGCACATGAGCATATGCGACACAACAAAATACTTTTAAATGAGAAACGGTATGATTCATACCTATCCATGCTTCTTGAGGAATCTTGTTCTTTACTCTCTTTGTTGGAGATCGATTCATAATATATACAACAGTTGCGACTGCTTCACCCCAATATTCATTTGGAAAATGCTTTTCTTCCATCATGTTGTGTGCCATTTCCATAATGGTTCTATTCTTTCTCTCTGCGATACCATTCTGCTGAGGTGTATATCATGCAGTGAATTGCTTCTGTATTCCATGAGTTTTACAGAAATTTAAAAATTCATTTGAAACATATTCACCACTTTTGTCTATTCTTAGGATTTTTATGCAGTGTCCACTCTGGTTCTTCACGAGTGCCTTGAATTACTGAAAACAACTAAATGCATCATATTTATGTTTCAAAAAATATACCCATGTTTTTCTTGAGTAGTCATCAATAAAAGTAAGAAAATACTTGCAGCCACCAATGGATGTTGTCTGCATTGGACCACAAATATCAGAGTGCATGATCTCAAGTGGTGTGCGTGCTTTGTATGACTTTCCAACTGGAAAAGTCTCTCTATGCTGGTTGTGAAAAATACAGCCTTCACAAACTCTATCTGGTTTGTCAATCAATGGCAATCCTTTTACCATATTCTTTATGTGTAGCAACTTCAGTCCACCAAAATTCAGATGTCCAAATCCGAAATGCCATAGCCAGGAATCATCCCGAACTTCTGTTTGAAATGCAGCCTGAAAATCAGCGCTGTCATTTTCTTTCTTGTCACAGTGAACAACTTCTTCTTTACTTTCTTCCTTGAATGCAGCTTCTATATTGTTTGGAACTATTCTCAATGGAATCAATCGATTGCTTGTCATGGGCACTCTTGCTATCAGCTCGTTGCTTGGACGTACATCTTTAATCACACAGTGCTTATCTTCCATGTAAACTCTGTAACCTTTATGTATTAGTTGTCCAATACTCAGCAAATTATGCTTTAGACCTTCTACATGGTAAACATCAGGCATATACTTATGCTTCCTTTGTTTGATTAAAATACTAACAGTACATTTTCCCAAAACAATGACTTGGACATTATTTCCAAGTGTAACATCAGTTTGAACTGAATTATCTAGACTGGAAAATAAATTTAAATTACTAGTCATATGATTGCTATAGCCTAAATCTAAATACCATATGTCAGACAAACTTTCTTGGATGGTATTGCATTCAATTGGGGATGCGCATGCCATCAACATTGCCCTTGACGAAATGCCGATGTTCATCGATTAATTTTGGCCTTGCTTTCCTTGGTCATATTGCTTTTTCCTGCATCCATATGCATAATGACCAAATTTTTTATGGTAATGACATTGAATCTTTGATTTATCAAACCCATGACCACTTGGATGACTTGTATTCTGATTTTTTCCTCTACTAGCAACATCTACAGGACTACTGCTGTGTCCTCCTCTTGAGAATTTTCTTCCTCTACCTCTGAAATTATTTCTCCCCCTGCCTCTTCCACGGCTTATAGATGACTGTGCTACGAATGCACCTTCCACTGATGTTTGAGTTCTACTGAGCCTGTGTTCATGATTGATGAGTGAACCTTGTAGCTCATCAATGGTAAACGTTGTCATGTCTGTGTGTTCTTCCAAGGTTACAACCATGTTTTCAAATCTTGGGGAAAGACTTCTGAGAATTTTCTCAACCACCCTTTGGTTTGTTATGGTTTCTCCATGAGATTTCAGTTGATTTATTAAACCAACAACTCTGGTATAAAATGAGTCTACTGACTCTAAATATTTCATGGACCATTAGAGGAATTTTGGGGTCTAAAATGGGCCTCCTAAGGAAAATAATAAAATAATAGTTAAAATAATAAAATAATATTGATTAATTTTGGAGGAAGAAAGAAAAAAACTACTTTTTGTGTTCGTATTTTCGACGTATCTCCCTTTGTTTTTACTCAAATTTCGATCAGGAGAGCTCGTTGGATGCGGAATTCATCATCACATTTTTTCAGGTATTTCTTGTTTTTGGGGTAGCAGGGTCCGTCAAAAGTATGCAGTGTGGGTACTCGTTGGATGCGGAATTCATCATCACATTTTTTCAGGTATTTCTTGTTTTTGGGGTAGCAGGGTCCGTCAAAAGTATGCAGTGTGGGTACTCGTTGGATGCGGAATCAAATTCCGCATCCAACGAGCTCTCCCGATTGAAATTTGAGTAAAAACACAATGAGATACATCGAAAATACAAACAAAAAAAGTAGTTTTTTTTAATGACAAATATGTCAGTTCAACCATTATGGTTGACTTATTTTATTGAAATTCTATTGGTTCTTGAATTCCAACTCACAAAAACTTATTTTGGCACGTTTTCTTATAAGGCCCATTTTAGACCCCAAATTTCCTCTAATGAAAGATTCAAAATCTCTTCTCAAAATTTGCATCTTTGAAGTCTTTACCTTGTCCAAACCTTGATAAGTTGTACCCAATGTGTCCCATGCCTACTTTGCAGTAATTGCTATTGCTACTCTTGGGAGTATGCTTTCATGCATGGCTTGATGTATGTAGAATAGAGTTTTTCCATCTTTCTTCTTTTGTTCCCTCAGAATATCTTTCTGAGCTTGTGAGAGATTATGATATGCCGTTTGATCTCCTGGCTCTCTATAACCATTCTGAACAATATCCCAAACATCTTCACCTCTAAACAAAGCCTTCATTGTCAGAGACCAATATTCATAATTCTTTCATGTAAAAATCGGAGTTTGTAAACTAGACATATTTGAATCGGAAGTAGAAGCCATTTTTTAATTTTTAACTTTCCTTAAAAAATTACTTTTGTCCTTTTAGGACACGATTTTCGATTTTCTTGCCACGAAATTTAATGCGCAACAGAATTACTGCACCAGAGTTACTGCTCTGCGATAGAGTTAATGCGAAGGAGTAACCGCAATGGACTCTTCACCTGGGAAGGAATTTTACTGTGGCTTCAACCGACTTTTACTTTGGCTTCAACCGACTTTTACTACCACATGAGCACGGGGTATTCACTTAGTGAAACTATGCCATAGCACGTTCGTTCGTGGCATATGAAACAATACCCCTATTTTCAAAAAATATTGGAAAATACCTCCAAAAATTGTTTTTTTTAACCCCCTCCCAATATGCCTTGCCGATTTTTAAAATCCCCTATTTTCCCTATACATTGCATGTATCCATTTTTTTCATTTACATTTTTTATACCCCTTTATATTTCTACCTAAGGGAAAAAAAAACTAAACACAAGAAAGGGCGACACTTGATAGGCGCCCTTAGGCA
>LPNX011053505.1:605676-645164 GCA_001517045.1 Pseudotsuga menziesii
ATCAGAGGCTGCTGATGCTTGCCTCAACAAGCCCAAAGCGAGTAAGAGGAGTATATATCGCTGTAGTTACAGCTCCTTCAAGCTCTGTTGCAGCACCGCCTGGATACTACACGCTGTTCGTGGTCAACAATGGAATTCCAAGCGTGGCCAAATGGATTCACTTGTCTTAGAGCATTATTTTTACAGAACCTTGTCTAAATTATATTTGGTTCTCCGATAGTCCAGACAAATTTGTTTCTCCGAAAGTCGGCAAGATAACATTAAGTCGCAATAATAGCGACCATTTAATCATTTGAATTGTTCTTTACTGTAATAAAACAAAACAAGGAATAGCAGCGAAGCTGTTTTCTAAAATTGTTTATTATTGGTTTAATCATTTTTTATAATAAAACAAAGCGACATGATCAGCGAGGCGCTTTATCAAAATAGTTTATTATTGAGTTTGATATGTTCAACATTCATACTTTTCCAAAATAGTTATTATTGAGTTTGATAGGTTCAACATTGATATTTTTAAATGGTTTTACACCTTCAAATTAATATGTCTATTTATTTAAATTATTTTATGTAGTTTGGATGATTAAGAAGAATGATTATTGTTTTCTTTAAGTTTAATTTATCATAATAATTACATCGATGGTGTTATTTAAGGGCTGCTCTTCTACAGGCTTAGTCGTCTGTCGACAGCCTATGAGAAGGCTCCCCGTGGAGTACGCCTATTAGGCTGGCCCTGTTTCATTAAATCGCACTTTAAACCATGCCATGCCATCGTGCAGGTGGACGACGGTGGGGACTCCACCGTGTTTGACCTGGGCAGTTTTCAGCGTGGGATCCCATGGCAGGAAATGCCGAGAGGCAAGATGGTTCTCCCAACTCCCGTCGTTGTTTCCTTGGATGCCCCATACGCGAACACGGTAGTCGGCGGAAGACCGGTGTGAAATTTCTGCCAAAAACACAAAATACAAAATATCAGTTAGTCAGTAAGATTTAAAATCGTGTCAGACCCGAATCAATTCGGCCATTAAAGAAATTATCAAATATTATACCCAATTTGTCACGCACATCCCAATCCGAACCTCTGCCGGTTTCGTTTTACGTTTGATCATATTTAATAATTTTATTGGTGATGAAATCTTAGAAGACTTGAATATGGAAAATTGTCGCAATCTCTAGAAATTGTCACTTAGAAAATCATTCCAAAAGCTTACCCAAATACCCAAGGCGGATAAATCCCAAACTTCAACATTTTTCTTAGTATTGAATCGCAAAAAGCCTACCTAAAACCCAAGAATAGGAAAACCTGATCAAATTGAAGGGTTCACGTATACTTCTAACTTCTAAGAACAAAATAGAATTTTGACAACCTGAACAAAATAGAATTTTGACAACCTTGGTGACAGGCACGTTGCACAAGAAAGCTTACATTGAAGTCAACAGTTGTCAGGGAGCCAAGTTCCCTATAGTTGCAGTCCCACCATTGGCAGAGTACGCATTCAACAGATTAAACAGATTAAACAATAATACCCCCACCGCATTCTGTCTGGAAAACATTGAGGAGTCTCCTTGTAACGAAGTCTCAAGATCGCTTATGTGCCTTTGACAGGCTTTTGTATATTATTTCTATATGGAAACGCACAAGAAATAGAAAAATAGCCAACAGTACACAAGAACAAGCACCTGGTCAACTGAGTGAGCTAAAATTACCTCAGCTCTAAGATCGAACCCAGTTTATCCAACTGTAACGAGATCAATAGAGTCTAGACATCTATTATTGTTAAGAACATTTAGGAAAAAAAAAAAGGCATTATTGTCTCACACTCATAGGCAAGCACTCTTGCATTCACAACCTTACCCAAATATGAGCAATCCTATATTTCCATCTCAGGACAAAAGTCTAACACCATGTATGACTTTGGAGTTTGAATAACATGAGGAAACTGGGCAGACACAAAAGTCTAGTGCAATTGGTGAATGGAAAAGCTTCCATCCGAACTAAAACAATTAAAAACTTTTAAGTTTAAAAATTACTGAAGGTATAGATTAGATTAATGTTCATGTCCTTATCTAAAACGGCCCTGGCCCTTAAACGTGACTTAGACTCCACCACATGAAGCTGACAAGCGCGACGACCACGCCCGCCTGCAAAATCAGTGGCCCGTCTCAGTCTAGAATGAGTATTAATGTGAAAAGAAATTCCAACATAGATATATACAGTTGTAGGTACCAACATAATCAAATTTAAAATTTAAAATAGAAATGCAATCTTTTACAAATCTTAATTTGTAAAGGTTTATAATGACAAATGTTTTAAAAAATCAATTTTATTAGGTTTACTCAAGCAAGATAAGTGCAGAAATGCACCTAAACACATGGTGGATCAATGTTTCTTATTATAATGGGTAATGTCAATGAACCAAAAAATTACCTTTTAATGGTCATTGATTGTATAAGTTAATATTATAGCAAATAGATCATCTTTTCAATCATAAATTTGATAAGAATTCAGTATAATTCTATCATGATTGGAGGTCTATGCATGATGGAACCATAATTCTACCATGATTGGAGGTCTATGCATGATGGAACAATGGTTGTAGGGGTTTTTGCCCAATTTTAAATCACACTAGATCATCAAAAATTTGATTGGAGTTATGGATCAATGGGAACCAAAACTTTTTGTATCATTGGATTTCAACAACCAAAGGGAAATTTGCTATAAGATTAGGCAACTTTGATTATGTATTAGTAGGTGTTAATGAGTTTATTATGTGGCTTTTATCAATTATGAACCTGGTGTACATTTATGGAAGTTGATGATGCAAATGGTTACAAAGTTAGTGGCCATTGAATCCATTCAGAATTATCGAAGCAAGTCTGTATCGTTTTCCTAATACAAACAATTTAATCATAGTGAAACTGTATCCTGTCGCAACAGACGATGTACGATGTTTCTACAATGGGTGTCTTTTCTCATTTCCTGAAGCCAGGACTTTGTTATGCCTGAGGAGAATGGTGAAGATCCATAGGATATGATCTAAATAGAAGGCTGAGTGTTGACATGGAAAAACGTTTAGAGATGGATGAGGAGGTTCCGCCATGTGTGGAAGATGCCATTCCTCCTGGAATGGCCAGTAAACCATTATGGGCTCGTGGCATTGACATTTTGGGATATGGATTGTCTTCTTTCTGCCATGCTATTCTTCCCTTGGAAAATGTGATTGACAACAGCAAGAAGTCTCGTATCATTGTAGCTACTTTGGTGAATCTGGTACAAGCAAAATTCTTTAAGTAATTCTGTGGCCTACCTCGTTTTTTGCTTTGGGCACTGTTTGCTTGTTTGTTCTTCAAACAAAACTACTGGTTTAATGATAGGCTATTTTATTTTAGGAATCTTGAATATGTGGTCAGTGATTCTTGTTATGACTTTTTATGATATTTGAGATTATTTAGTGTTTGAATGGATTACTTGTTGGAATAACTTGCTTCTTTTAACTATTAAAATGAGCAAAGTAAAGCATTTTATACCTGAAAAAATCTGGTAGCATCAAGTAGCCTTTATAAGCTAACACCTGGTAGAACCTTTAGACCTGGGTGAAAATGCTTATTTTAACTAATAAAATGAGTAAAGTAAGGCATTTTAACTAATATCTCATACTTCTTTGAATGTGCTTCTTGAAAATGTTAATTGATAGCCGTTTGACTTTTAGATTACAGAACCCCTCTTAGGACTCTTTTTTTTTGTGGAAGGGTGTCTTAGAACAATTTAAAGTGGAGCCTTCATTCACATCACTTCAAATCCCCTGAGAGAGGAAAATCCTTTAAAAATTAAAATAGTGCACAATAAATGTCATTTTGAAGCTACTGGCTATAAATGTCAGTGATCAACTTTCCAACTTTCACACTTTGGTAAATATCCCGCAGAACTAGGGATTGGGCATTTGAATCAAGATATATCTCTAAGAAATGTTTTTCCGTCATTTGAAAAATCTATGGAACTTTTTTCTCTCCTCTCAACACTTGTAATTGCATGGACTTCAATGCATTCATTACTTTGCACCTGGGAAATATTCTCCTCTCCAAGATGCATCCAAACAACGATGGATAAGTTGAAAGATCAACCAATGTAAGCCTAGCATATTTGACAAAAAAATCCACTTGACTCTTTGATTTCTCCTCTAAAGAATGGACGACAACCCCATCCATAACTTTGAAATTTGTTCTTAGGAGAAGTCTAAACTACTTATTAGTATTTATAGTGTAATTTCCATAGATTCACTATACTTACTTTTAACACATAAACTTACATTATCTACATACACATAACTTTCATTCATTTTAAACATATGGAAATGCTTTTTCGTGTTCCATCTCCCCAATTTTGGGGTATGCTAGTTTTAGTATGTTTTTGTGAAACTCCTTGTAATAAATGTGTTGGTGATGTAAAATGGGCTGTAATTAAAAAAATATAAAACTAATGAAATATATATTTTATAAAATTAATTTATAAATTTATTAATAATGATATTATTAATAATATAGTTTATATATTTATTTTTATATATTTATTGGTTTATATTAATTAAAATTTCTATATTTATTGGTATATATATATTAGTATGTTTTTGTGGAATCCTTTTATAATAAATGTGTTGTTGATATAAGATAAACTGTAATTAAAAAAATATGTAAAACTAATGAAATAGATACTTTATGAATTTGATTTATAAGTTTATTAATAATAATATTATTAATAATATAATTTATATATTTATTAATATATATTATCCAATCAAAATTTAATAAATTATTATTATAATAATAATATTTATTTTTAAATTAAAAAAAATAAATATTATATATTAATAATAAAACCAACCATAATAATAATAATAAATATAAGTAAAATTATAAATATTATTTAATAATAATAATATGTTTAAAATAAATAAATGTATACGTCATTTAAAAATTATACCACAATGATAAGCCATATCCCCCGTTTTTTTTTAATCGAAGCTACTAAAATGAAGGTTTTTCGGAGTGTATTGAAATGTGATACTCATTCTTAGTGCTCTATATATATATATATATAAAAGATATTTATGGTGGTTTAATATTTTTTTTATAAAATTTATAAATTATAAATTGTTATAAGTTATTTATTTATGGTTATTTACAAATATTAAAAATATTAATTTAAAAAATTAAAATAATACAATATATATTTTTAACTTAAGAGTTGTTAGGTTCATAAAAAGAAATCAAGAATCAAGTGAAGTCCGTCCAAAAATTTGATTTCAAGTCTTCTTGCTTACAATTTACATTGTTCAACCACTTAAGTTAACTCATACAACTATTAAATATAAAAACATATATTTCAATATAAATACAAATAAAATATGAAAAAGTACATTGTAAATAATTATTATTAAAATATTCCTCTATATTCTATTCTATAAGAATAACCATTTATTATGAGACTCTTGAAGCCCTTTTTAGAGTACAAACTTTGGATAAACATTTTAATTTATCTAATTTGTATATATTTAAATTTATCTAATTTGTATACATATATATATGTTTTGTAAATGTTTTAAATATAATTTGAGATGACATAATATTTTTTATAATATTTTGTTAATTTGTATTTAATATTTTATTATTTTTATAATAATTATTTTGAAAGATACTTATCAACTCTAGGATAAGCTTGGAATAAGTGACACATCTCCCTCTATTGACCTGTAGAATGCACCTCTTAGTTATAATAACTAAATAAAATTGATACATTAAAATTTTTGTTGTTAAAATCAAAATCAAATAATTATATATATTCACTTCAGATTAACCAACCAATTAAAATATCTTTAAAGTATTTTCAAATAAAAATTATCAACTCAAGATCTTTGAAATATTTAAAAAAAAATCATAGTATAAGAAAATATTCAAAGAAAAATTTAATTATCTTATAATTAAAATTTTAACTTAAAAAAATTGGGTTATTTTGTTTCATTAACTAAAAGTAAGTAAAAGTCATAAACAAATACTTTTAGAAATACATAATCAAATAAATGAAACTAATTTTCTTCATTAGTTAAAAGTAAGCAAACAATAATTAAACTTAATAACTAATTTATTGAGTTTAAATCAAAATAGTTTATTTAATTTCATTGTTAATATATAGCCCGACGAGGTTAGAGCAATTGGAAAATGGAAGGTCAAAAGTTCAATACCCCATGGGTACTTATATTCATTTGAAAAATGTAATATGCATGTAGTCTAGTCTACAATACAAATATCTATATATAATCCTCACCAAAACAGAAATATATGGAGATATAAATAAAAGAATGTAAATATGAGAGACTGGCACTTCCACCTAAAGTCCATCTTTGAACTCCTCCACTCAAATATAAACCCTGCTTCGAGAAGGAATCAACTTCTTGATTTAATTCTATGTAGATATGAGTAAACAAGATCCATTTAAATGCCTTTAATTCTTCCTCGCCGAGATTCAAAATTGGTCTAAAAAATGTGAAACTTGATTTTGTTTTTCTTCTTATCCCAATCTATGACAACTTTAGAATCCCCCATAACCTGGATCTTTTTACAATCATTTTGTAAAGCACTTCTAAGGAGAATCCATAGTGACCATAATTTTGTCTTATAATTTTTTCCCCGTCCAACTGCATATTTTGTATGGAAGGAGTGATTGAATTTTTTGTGCAGAATTGCACCTACAAATCCTATTGTTAGATGTCCCTAACTCATTTCATCAAAATAAACCCATGAAATTTTCAAGTTCACACTCAATAATTTTAGAAATTTACGACTTCTAATTTTAAGAATGTTCTTGTCTTTCTTTATTTCCATGATGATATTATGAGCCAAAAAATCGGTTGAAACATATCTATTTTGAAAAATCAATTGATCTCACATGCTACCATATCCAATATATTAGCAAACTGGGCATTTCTTTGAATTCCTTGGCTACCTCGTCCATAAGCCATTCGTTGACATAGGATTCTAGAAAAGATGTAGAGAAAAAATTATTTGGTTTAAAGGTAAGGTCAATAACCTTCCAAATATCTCTAACAACTGCACACAAAACAAACAAATCATATACCATTTCAACTACTTGAGAGCATATACAACACTTGTTGGGAATGCTCCAGCCTCACTTTAATCTATTATCCCAAGTCAACATTTTGTTATCCAATGTTAACCATAAGATTATATTCCACTTCAATGGACTAGGAATCTTTCAGACTGTAGTCCATAACCACCTTTCTTCTCTTGTGAACACCTCTTTCACTTTTGCAGCAAAGTCTAGCCTTTCCATCAGATCACTAATGGCCCTATTCTTAGACCAAAATAAACAATCCTCTTCCGAAATATTGATGGATCTGAGGGAAATTGTTTGATATATCTCTCCCATTATTCCATTATGTTGTCAACTAGCCTGAGTCCCACTGCTGACTTCCATCTATGAATGTGATGATTTGGATCTTGGAAGTCCCTACGCCTCTCAAATGAAGATTCCCTTTTTTTGTAGCAAATTGACAATCTCTTTAGAGAGTAAGAAAGGTTCATCCACCCTAATTCATTGCTCTTCACCAATCCATAGCCTCCTGCCATTTTTTAGTCCCCAACAAACATAAATATCATATGTTAACACACACATCTAAAATTAGCTAACATCATCTAACATACACATCTATAATCACCTATCAAACATAAGCACCATTTAACATGCACATAAAACATTAACTAACATTATCAAACATACAACGCATCAATCACTTTTAACATGCACATTTAAAAAAACACAAATTATGTAACAACATCATGTAGCATAAACATAAAAAATCACTTAACATACACATTTAAACATTACCTAACTTCATCTAACATATACATCAAGGAAAAATTTAAGGATCCATACTTTTCTCAAAGTGTTTATAAACGTTGACGAATCTTACTAATTCTTAAATGTGCAATTATAAAATGTTTGGTGATTTTTTTGTAAAAATATTCAATTTTCTAAGGATTCTATATAGTTTTGGGGCAATTTTGATGATTTTTAGAGTAAAGAAATTTATCCCATGGAATTTGGTGAATCGTTTTTGAAAAAAAGGCAAATTTTTGAATAGTTTTTTGGTAAAAAAGGTCAAAAAATAGTCCATGGGGTGAATTTCTCCCCTAAAATTTTGCATGATACACATCTAATAAATATAGACATTTAACACATAAATGTAATCATCACTTCTAACAACACATGAGCATTACCTAACATAGTCATCACACACATATAAGAAACAACATTTAACATCGACATCTGTCAAGAACATCTAGAAAACATATCTAACATGACCTAACATACACATTACATCAACATCAACATCACCATAAAAAGTGTGGTGTGTGTATGTGTGAGAATAAATAATATGAAACTCATCATACATGTCAAATATACATATTAAGTCTAATAACTTGTATGAGCTAGCTAGACCACCTCCAAAACCAAAGGCATTAGTACCTCTTCCAATGGAGTCAGAGGAATTAGTAACTCCACTAGCAGAGTTAAAGGGATTAGTACCTCTGCCAAGAATCGATATAGGTCGAACTATAAATTCATACCTCTCCATGAGAATCAATCTCACCTGATGCGACCACCATGTATGAAACCGAGGGGAATGAAGTAGAATATGGTGGATGGTTGGATCGTTGAGGAATAGAGGGTGGTCAGTCAACTTGTGGATGAGCGAGAGATGATGGTTGGACCATTGGGTGAGGAGGGGAGGGTGGTAGATTGACTTGTGGAGGAGGTGATGGTTGGTCACCTCGGTCAAAATAAAGAGGAGGTGGAGGAGATAGTGACTGGTTAGCTTGACCAAGAGAAGGAGGAGGTGGTGGTGGTGGACACGGGGGCTTCACTTTTTAACCAATATCCTATCACGTTAGTTCATATTGTGGGTTTTAAAATTATCAAAAATTGAACCAATATATTGCATGTATTAGGGGGGATGATGGGTTTAAAGTGGGGGTGGGTAGGGTTGTTTATAAGGATTGAGGTATAAAATGGGCTGGGGAGGAGGTTTTAAGTATTGGGAGGGGGTTTCAACAAAAAGAGTTTGGGTCAATATCTATGGAAATTAAGGGTATTCTTTAATATCCCATGATTGCACGTGCTATGTGAGAGGTTCACTAAGTGAAGTCCCCATGGTGGTGGAGTAGTAGGAGGTGGAGGATCACCACCCTCATCAGACTGATTATCATCGCTATTTTTCCTCCTCTCATCTAGAAGGTTGTTTGTACCAACAACACGATGCATTAAAGTTATCATATCATGTGGAAGTGTCCTTTATATCTCTACCAGCTCAAGGTATTGCATTACTCCAAAACTTGTACAAGGTGGAATCCTTGTCGAGCCAACAATGCAAGTAATCGATTTTCCAACTCGTAGTGAAATACTTTATCTCGCCTACATTACATGCGAGGTCTCTACAACTAAGTAAATGCCTTAGGATAATCCATCTCATTTTCTAACACTTGGGGAGGCCCCTCCCAACATAAATGCCATTATTTTCAAAATATATAATGTACAACAATAATTAGACAATTTCATTAAACAATTTAGTAAAACAATTTGAAAAAAATGTTACAACAAATTAAATAAATGCATTAAGATAATAAAATCCAACTAGATTAATTTAAACATAACTCTAATATTACATCTGGAATATGGTGGATTATTTGGGGTGAAAAGGATGTTCATACATCCTCACCAATCCAACCCCACATATGAACATGTCACAAGATCCAATGTGTGATCATCCTTTCTAGTAAGTAATTGTAGTGTCTTCGACGTGATCCTACCTAGGAACTGTGGGTGGCCCCTCTTCGGAACCATATCTCCCCACATGTGTGTATGCACCTCGACCATCAACCTAGGAGGGAGGGGATCAAATGATGGCACAATGACCATAAACTTTCAAAAAATGAGAAAAATAACTCTAAAGAAAAGGGTAAGTTCAACCTTGCCTCAAATTGTGCACGACATAAACAAAAATGTTGAAAAAAATTTGCAGACCACCTAATGCATTTAGGTATTTGCAGTAAGGAATCTACATAATATAATATAGAGAATCTAATGCACTTCCCATAAGTGATTAAGTGGGCCACTATTGTCACCAAAAGTGAGAGGAACTTTAACCTCCTTAGCATTGAAAGAAGTTATCCACAAATGTCCACCCTAAACTTGAAAATGAGCAAGGTCAATGACTTGGTCACTAATATATCTTTGAGAGTAAGTGATCTAACTCTCTACTCCAATACTAAGTGGGACATCAGGGAAATAGGGAAAATCCTCCCCTCTCTTGGATAGCCTAGTGATGAAATATATGTTCTCCTCTATTGGATGGAACCACAAATCAGGACCGAATCAAAATTCTTGTTTGTGCTCATCCCAGTGACAAATCAACTGCATCGGTAATGTCTAGTTCCCCTTTATGGATGCATCCTCCTAGTATAACTTGAGGAGTCCGACATTCCTCAAAAGGAGTCAGGTTTTTTATGCAATCGAAAGAGGGTACAAATCCTTGTCCCTCTTTCGAGCCTCACACTCTCGTACAACATTGTATAGGTATACCCACTATTGTTGTTGCTAATGCTACTATCATCGTCAATGTTTCTGATGCACGTACATAGCTTCCATCAATCTCATACACACATATACATGTATATATAAAACACAAAAAATAATAATTAAACCACTCCTTTATATATTCATATTAAAAACATCTCAAAATACATGAATTTCATAGGCATGCACCAAAATAATAATAACACAAAGTAAGCGGTTCTTTCATGTATACAATGCATCGACAATGGTGTTCTTAACGAATTACACCTGAGAGAAGGAACAAAACAAATATCATTGCAACAAAGTAAACTCGGTGCACTACAATAATGCTAAAGCACTATATGTTGTGCTTTGGTATCTATAAAGCACCGACTATGGTGCACTAAACTAACTATAATTCATTGGTATCTATAAAGCACCGACTATGGTGCACTAAACTAACTATAATTCATTGGTATCTATAAAGCACCGACTATGGTGCACTAAACTAACTATAATTCATTGGTATCTATAAAGCACCGACTATGGTGCACTAAACTAACTATAATTCATCGAAGACACAAATCAAATATAATAAAAATAAAATAATCCCATCGCACTTATGTGATTAAAATGCTTCATCTAGTAGACAAAATATTTTAATAATTAAAAAAGGTGGTATGCTTCATGAACTACACAACAATGGTGCTTTAATGACGTGTGTCTAAACCATATCCAGCGCACATGTTTTTTATAAATATGGATAGGTTTATGTGTGTATGTGAAAGTATTATGGAATGTGGTGTAATGTTTTTTTTAAATATAGGATGGTATATTGATGAACAATGAGTGTACTAACAAAACGATGTGATTATTAAAAAATAGAACTAGTGTGTGTTAATTAGGACTATGCACCCCATATAGTGTCACCTTATAAATGGACCACAACAAAAAAATATAATGCAATTTTTTTTGTGAGACGAAGCGGTGCTTCTATTAATATGAAAATCACTAGTAAGACGGTGCTTTATTTATTTGGTTGTAAAAATAGGGTGCACCATTAGTGGTGTAACCTGTAAATATACACGGGGCACTGAATTGTATGGTGCAAGCCAAACAGTTCAAATGCACCTTGCGAAAATTTATTGTTTTATTATTCAAAATGGAAAATTCTAAGTGAATTTTAAATTTTAATATGCTAAAAACGTAAATTAGAAGGTAAAAAAGATATCACCTAGTTAGTTGTGTGTCGGGAGACATGGTTTCCACATACATAAAAGAACGGATTTTTTCCATCGCTTGGAAAAATTTGAAATCCACGTAGGAAGCAACGGACATGAGAAATCGAATCACAAGAGAGCACTAATGACAGGGAACTTCAACGAGTCAATAATGGCATTAGCGCTTAAGTGGTCTACTCCACTAAAAGGTGGTAAAAATTATTTTTTGGTGTGGTAATTTTTTATTATTATTTTATTGTACTCTGTTACATTTCACCCGAACACATGATGAACTCATGCGTTTGTACGAGATAAATGCACTAGTAATGAATATAAAAATAAAAATAGTGGTCCATCTGTTCTTAATTTAATTTTACCCTACTCTAGATCTCTACATTAAAATAAGTATCAATGAGGTCAGTATATTATAATAACACACTAGTAATCAAAATAAAAATATAAAAAATAATATGTCATCCAACATTTTTTAGTATTTTACCTTACTCGAGTGCTCTTAATTTAATGACTCCCTAGTGCATTTGAGAAACGTAAACACACTACTATTCATTATAAAAATAAAATAGTTTTCATCCCAAAGTTTTTAATTTTACTTGTGATAACACACCTTAATATGGTTTTCTCTAGTGCATTCATTAGATACGAGTGCACTATTATGGAATGACAAGGGAATTTTTTTTTTCAAGTGCTAATTAACAAGGAATGTTGAATTCGATGCATGGAGTACATTAGTGCATCTACGTGTTATTATATTTAGAAAGAACTATTCATGTTTAAAAAAAAACATATTATTTCCAACTAGGGGACATGTATTTGTGGTTGTAATCAACACGTTATGTATGTGTATGCACTAGTGCATTAGGTGATTTGTAATGCACCAGGTATGATTAAAAAAAACATATATTTTTCCATCCAACGACGTGTATTTGTGGTCGAATTTGGTGTGTTATGTATGTTGATACATCTATGCATCATGGTGTTTGAAATGCCTCGACATGTTTTGCGAGTGCAATTTAAAAAAAAACATTTGATTCCACATTGAATGAATATTTTGGATAGCAATGTTATGTTCTTTGACACAGTAATGTTTCTTTGTTCACCGATGTGGTTGTAGGTATAAAAATCATTGTAAATTACCTCTTCCCACTCACCTAAATACTAGATACCTAAAATTTAAATGGATATTTGGGCTCTTTTTAGAAGAACATTAGCAAAAACCTACGCTAGAAGGTATATTCCTTGTATTAAAGTGTACCTAAAAGGATCAAGGAGGTGAGTTGCAACTTGCCATAAATGATGAACATGGGTCAGATCGATGAGCCATTGACTCTATTGTTCTTGTGAAATATGACTACATCTAACTTGGCACCTCTCTCTTTTGGTTCTTGTCCTAGTACTTGTATGGTTTAATTATCTTAGAAACTATGGTTTTTCTGAGTAAGACACTATGCAATTTTTGCATGATGAGGTCAACTTTTGAAACCCATTGACCCTAGGACCATGTGTAGTGTTTCCATGTCATACATGCCCAAAAAAACATGCAAGAGCTTACATAAATCAATTGTAGTTCTCTTTTTAGTTTTTATGCCATAGACACACATTCAACAAGAGTTCCTGAAAGGCTTAAGGGTGTGTGTTGCAACTTGCCATAAAACAATGATCGTGGCTTAGATAGATGAATCGTTGACTTTGTTGGACTCATGAAAATAAATTCTATATAAGGGAACCTCTACTTATGGGTCCATTTCCTGGTTCACATCTTGTTCAAGGACCTTAGAAACTACGATTTTACTTAGTAAGAGACTATGCAATTTTCACATGATGAGGTCAACTATTGAAACCCCTCAAACCTAATATTGCTTGTAGTGTTATGATGTCAAACATGCCAAAACACACATGTAGGATTTTATGGAACTCAATTTTGATGCTCGGTTTGGCTTTTATGCCCTAGGCATAAATTCACCAATTGTCACTGAAAGGATCAAGAAGGAGAGTTCCAACTTGTGGTAAAAAAATGACAATGGATCAAATATACAAATCATTGACTTCATTGGAATCATGGCAATGCATTCTATATAGGGTAACCTCTCTCTTGTGGGTCCATCACTTGATGCTCGTCTCATTCAGGGATCTTAGAAACTAGGGTTTTGCTCAATAAGAGACTATGCAATTTTCGACATGACGAGGTAAACTATTAAAACCCCTTGACCTTGGGTCTGTGGGTAGTGTTCCCAAATAATAATTTCCCAAGAACACATGCATGAGATTACAAAACTCAATTATGATGCTTTGTTTGTTTTGATGCCCAAAACACATATTCCTTAAGTGTCCTTGAAAGGCTTAAGGAGGTCACTTGCAACTCACCATAAATTGATCTGTTGGTGTTTTTTAAATATATTCTTTACATGTAAATCGATGGTCGAAAGTCGATAGTTGACTAGTACAAGTTGAACATAATTGAAGTTGAAAAACACTAGAAGTATGTTTAATGACTTAACTAATATAATTGACTAGTTGATGGGGAATTTGACAAGAAAAAAGAAAGACTCGGATTCAACAAAGCTCAATGGGAATCGATTATGGTTGACTCAGTCAAGTCGAAAACAAAGATTAAAAGCACTTAAAAACAAATATACAACCAGAGTAATGTATAAATTTCAATGCGAAGTAGAACGCATGTGCAAAGACATGAAAATATGAGAATGGCGTGTTTTGGATTACGTTTTTTATACATGGCATGCCTCACTAACAGGTGGTGTAGGTACACCTTGAGAGCAAGACTAAACTCTAAACGTTTACTATGAAAAGAAACAATAGTATGTAAATATGGTTCTTTTGATTTGAAGAGTTATATTTGGGTGGTTGGGAGGAATGATTGTTACCCTCCCCACCGAGGTTCAATTCTCGTAAGTGACATTGTGCTCTTGTGAGCCCCTATGTAATGCTTGATATGCTTGATGATGTAAGATGGCCATACCTTGATTCGGTTTGAATAACAGATGTTCAAATGGTGAACCACATTTGAAAAGTCATATTTATACATATGTTTATAATAAACATTGAGAATGTTTCGTAACATTATGGAAATAACACGGAAATAATAGGCTGTGAAAGACATTATGCATTAGAGACACTCTGAAAGAAAGCCAAATCAAGTAATGATTGATGAAGTTAGATAAATGCAAGGTCAAATATAAATCAAAGAAGAAAGCTTAAAAGACACCAACACCTAGGACAATGTAACTTTAAGAGAGAGAGTATGTAACATTTTCTGTAAAAACAATAGTAATAAGAAGAAGAAGAAGAGAGAATGTTTATCACTCGGTGGATTAAGTTATGGTTTTTCCCTCTTCAGAGAATAATCGAATATTTGGTGGTAGACGGTTAGGGTTCAAAAGGGGAGCTCTCTCTCGTGAAAATCGATATAGAAGAAGGGAGATCCTTATCTCGAGGAGGGATTTACACTTTAGATGGAGAACCGACTCTTTATTTTACCTGTCACGCAAACTTAACGAGGAGTGAGGAGGACGTCATGATTTTTTGGACAAATTAAGAGGGGCTCTCCATCAAACAAGTATATATAGAGCACAAATTGTATGGTTAACACCTACGAGGAAAAGATCAACCAGAGATCCATAAGGAGATTGGTCACTGCTCCAGTTGTAGTTCTGTCATAAGGACTGTTATGCTATTGAGAGGATAGTGCGCACAATTTACTGTAAGGAGGCCCCTTTTGAAAGGAGAAAAGTTATTTTTTAATACAGCCTCTGTGATTGGCCACTTATCTGAAGGAGAGAGCAATGAGTGTCCTTTTTCATTTAGCCTCTGGATTGTGTACTCCATTTGGAAGAGAGGAAGAAAATCCTAATATCAGAAGAGAAGTTTAATGTAAAAGTTATGTATGTCTTGGAGTAGACAAAACTGATAACCGGAATCGCGTATCCAATGTTGATGCATTAGCTAGATAAGTTTTCTTATTAAGTAGTATTTTCATATTTGCAAGATTATATGAATGCATCGTCTGATGAGCTGAGTTGATATATGGTTAGGGATTTTATATATATTTGTTTGTTGTGTGAACTAAGAATCAAAATAGACCTTACCTATTTAATCTCTTAGACATAAAGATTAGCGCAACTAGAAATTAACCGTTGGTGAACATCAATAGAGGCTGCCACTTGAAAAGTGTGATCTCTTTTACTTATCATAGTAAAATGTTAGTTCTATTTTGCATTTAAGTTTAATTCAACGCCCTATTATAAAGAGACAGTATCCAATCCAAATTATCTGTCGTGAATTTGTCCTCCTTTCTTCATAGATATGCATTTTATAAACTTATCTGATCTCAACTTTGTCACAGCCATCGTTGGAATGGGCACACGTTTGTGCAGATGTAATGTATAGACTATCTTTTGAGAAGTAACAAAAGCTTTGTTATTATGAAATATAGTCTACTTTTAACTTAACTTGGTATTGAACTGTAGCATGACCGAGAGGATATTCAACGCTTTTGGCTTATGTTCCAGGCTTTACAAATATGTAAGTTGTGAAGTATGATTTCGATTCTCTTGTATGAAACCCGCACCATTGTTCTTAGTGAATGTAGATAACCAGGTCGAGGCTCAGCCTTTTGCAAGATTTAGTTTTCCTTGGGTGTGTATATATTCATTGCTTGGACTCTAGTTCGGCCTTTAGAGGCCTGAGCTTAAAAAACATGTACGTTTGCTCCATTCAACGGACTAACAGCGAAGTCAAGTCAACCATTGACTTCGCTGTTGGTCCGTTGGATAGACCGAACCTACATGTTTGTTAAGGATGCCCCTCTTAAAGAGGGGATTTTCATACCTTCTATTTTCTTACACATTTAATGTTTATTCAAATAGTTGACTCGCCCATCTGTTGTGAACTAATGTTTTGTGCACATCTATGCTATAAATTAAATACTGATTTTCTGATGGACAACCATTCTAGTAAGAGTAGTGTATGTAAGGATTTTATATAGAAGAAAGGATTAGGCTGAGGTTTTGCAAGAAAGATTTTCAAGTCATTGTAACTCTATCTTGAATAAATGTAAAGATTGTGTATTTATGTGTTCATTATTAAAAAGTAAGCCTTGCGATAAGGCTATAGTTGTTTTGAAAGAGTTTTTTATAAAAAAGATAGAGAAAAGTAAATTAATATGGAATCAGAATTGTGAGCTTACTAGTTGGTAAAAGTAATAAAAATATTAACAAATTCTTGGTGGACATAGCCCCATTTGTGTCTCTCTCTTGCAGTATGTGATTGTATTACTACAATTTGATTTAATTAAAGAATACTTATTTCTCTATTTGTATGTATTAAAATGATTATGGATCATGTGTTATCTAAAAATAGTTTTTAAGATGTTGCACATGAGAAGCATACAATTGTTCATGTTATACAGAGATTATCTAGATAAAGATTTTGATGTTGGTCTTAAGATATAATAATAGTGTATCAAATTAAACATCCTTTTATGTGCATGAACATAGAGTTCTTCTTAATCAATAATGACCAATAATAATGGTTATGAATTGATTTATAGCAATTGTATGATGCTCATGATGCAGAATGAATGGTTAAGATACAAGTGCCTCTACTAACATTTTGAGTTGTTTTAAGATAATATTACTCCATTTATTTTAAAAATATTTAAGGAATTTGGGTATGTGGCCCACCTACTCCAATCAATTTGTTTTCTACCTATGTAGTGATAATTATTTGTGGATCAATTTTGATCTAGAAAGAGATATAAAAACTAAATTATGTAAATCTAAATCTAAATTAAAAAAACAAAACTAATGAAAAACAATAATTTTACTAAATTTTCATTAAAATAAACTAGTTTTAATTTAAAAAACCAAATTTTAATTAAAAATTTAAGTTTATAAAATTTTATTAAAATTAATAAAAAACAATTTAAATAAATGCATATAATTTTTGTGTTTTCAAATAATTTTACAAATTTTTAATTAAAAACAATAAATAATTTCAATCATGCAAATAATTGAGCTTCAAGGGTTTTGAATTGTCTACCTTGTCCTCTTGAGGACATGAGGTCATGGTATCACGAGGGGTCTAATGGTGGCATGGTTGATTGTGACAAATTCATCTTTGGTCTAGCTTCACAACCTTGAGCTTCAAGGGTTTTGAATTGTCTACCTTGTCCTCTTGAGGACATGAGGTCATGGTATCACGAGGGGTCTAATGGTGGCATGGTTGATTGTGACAAATTCATCCTTGGTCTAGCTTCACAACCTTCATTTGAGATGGGATGCACTCTTTGTTTTAGGTTTTGTTCAATAGCCACAATGAAATAAGCTCTTAAATATTGTTTAAGACTTTTGATTTCTTAATTTAGGTCCGAAAATAATTTCTTTGCAATATTGTTTGTTACTAAACCATGTTGTAAAATTTAGTGAATGGTACACACTACATAATTGTAGAGAATAAAGTATAAGTTTTACATTTATAAAAAATAAGAAACTAAAATGTAAATCATGAAAATAAAAAATAAAATATAAAATTTGTTACATCAATTAATTGTCATATAATTTATTATATTAAATTAAATTACAAAATTATATATTAAAAAATCTAATTTTCTCAATAGTAATTCAAAAATAAAGTCACACTTGATTTACAACCCATTGAAATTATATATTAATAAATTCTAATTTTTTTAGTGACTTAAAAATAAAGTCACACTTGATTTACAGCCCATTGATAATTGATGTTTGAGCAAATGGTATGTATAACCCATCGATAATGTCTTTGAAGAAAGGGCGTGTAATAAATTTAAATAACATTTTTTTATTTTCAAAAATTTGCTTTGACTTGTCTTATATAAATAAAATGTATGATTATTTTTAATTAAAAAATATTTTTTTTAATTATAAATTTAATATATTTTATAAATATAATTTTTCAACAGAATCTACATTAAATGTTCATGGATCCTTGAGATTACTGACCTAGTCATGAGAGAGAAACTACATTAGATGTTGATGGATCCGTGATGAGTCTAGTTGCAGGTTACCTATCACAGCCCTTTGCACCAAATTCCAATTAACTACAGTAGAGTAATGATTGATGTAGTAAGCTTGCTCTTTATTTAGAGTTGGATCCATCTCAAAATACTAAGATTCAATATACAGAAATTATTGTCGACGGCTGTGCAACGTGTTTGTCGACGACATCAAAGGATCAGAATTATTGTGCAACGTGTTTGTCGACGACATCAAAGGATCAGAATTATTGTCGACGGCTGTGCAACGTGTTTGAAATGTTAAACGTATTAAATAGTAGAGGTGTACACGCAAACTAATTCTGATGAGCGAATCAGCCAGACTGGAATGGCCGTTTATCACAAAAAAGAGTGCACTATGGACCGTTGACCAGTTTTCACAATTGATTAATTCATTGTTCAGCTTTCATTATTAGGTACATTTCTATTCAATTTTGGATCATATATCACATTTTCCTTATGCAGCTTGAATACGTCAGCATTACAATTTTGTTCGTCCTCCGTCTATAAATAAGTTTAGATATATACCCTTCCTCTCATGTCTCTCTTCGGATCCAAACCATTATAGCTTGATGCTCGCACATCATCTTCGACTCTGATATATTCTAAGACTACTTCAGAATTCGGAGAGAAAGATAACAAAAGTGCGAGTGAATTCCGAATATATTAACTTCATCAATTCATTTCAATTCTACAATGATTGAATTCGTCGTTGCTTTGTACTGTATCGGCCTGCTTTTTGTCCCGTTCAGCGTTAGCGCTCAGATAACTGTGAAGCCTGGTTCATGGGAGCTTGTGGTTGCGAATGGAGGTGTCTCCGCCATGCATATGACCACGACCTTCAAAAATACAGTGGTCATGTTTGATCGCACGGACTTCGGTCCTTCGCAACTGCGCCTCCCAAATGGACGTTGCAGAGATGATTCAAATGATGAAGCGCTCACTCACGACTGCTGGGCTCACTCCATTGAATACAACATCGCTACCAACAGTCTCCGGCCGTTGATGGTCATGACTGATACCTGGTGTTCATCTGGCGCCTTTGCGTCTAACGGTACTTTGGTTAGCACCGGTGGATACAACGATGGAGCTAAGGCTGTTCGTTCGTTTGTACCCTGTGCTAATTCTGCATGCGATTGGAATGAAGCTGCAGGCTCTAATCGACTTCAGGAGAATCGATGGTATGCTTCCAACCAGATCCTTCCTGACAATACAATTATTGTTGTGGGAGGGAGACGAGCGTTCTCCTATGAGTTCGTGCCCGGAGGGAAATCATATTCGTTACCGTTTCTTTCACAGACTAATACTCCCAATGTGGAGAACAATCTCTATCCTTTTCTTCATCTCTCCTCCGACGGAAATCTCTTCATCTTCGCCAACAAGGATTCCATCTTATTTGATTACAGAAAAAATAGTGTGGTCAAGACCTTTCCCACGATGCCAGGTGGACCCAGAAATTATCCCTCCTCTGGTTCATCTGCTGTGTTGCCATTATCGGCATCTGATGGATTTAAGAGGATAGAAATTCTCATCTGTGGTGGTGCTCCTGACAGCGGTTACACCTCAGCAAATGCTGGGAATTTCGTAAACGCTCTTCAAAGCTGTGGAAGAATTGTTATTACGGATCCCAACCCTGTTTGGGCAATGGATAATATGCCTGCACGCAGGGTTATGGGAGATATGCTCATCCTTCCCAACGGTGAAATTCTCATTATCAATGGAGCCGAGAAAGGGACAGCAGGTTGGGAACTTGCAACGAATCCGGCTCTTGCGCCCTATTTATACAGACCTAATGCATTGGCAGGGCAGCGATTTACAGTACTGGCAGCCACCACTATTCCCAGAATGTATCATTCGACTGCAAATGTATTACCTGATGGAAGGATTCTTGTTGGAGGCTCTAACACTCACGTTGGTTACGTTTTCTCTGGAACGACGTTTCCAACTGAGCTTCGTCTGGAAGCTTACAGCCCCTATTATTTGGATGAATCGTACAGCACCTCGAGGCCTACTATCGTTTCCATATCTCAAGATTCTGTAACCTATGGGACAAGATTCACGGTTCAGTTCACTGTTTCAAATTATGATGCCAACAATATTCAGTTTAGCATTTACAGTCCATCTTTCACAACTCATGCATACTCCATGAATCAGAGGCTGCTGATGCTTGCCTCAACAAGCCCAAAGCGAGTAAGAGGAGTATATATCGGTGTAGTTACAGCTCCTCCAAGCTCTGTTGCAGCACCGCCAGGATACTACACGCTGTTCGTGGTCAACAATGGAATTCCAAGCGTGGCCAAATGGATTCACTTGTCTTAGAGCATTATATTTACAGAACCTTATCTAAATTTAATATGTCTGTCAACAGTACAGAAGATCACATTAATTACAGCATTAAGTCGCAATAAATGGCGACAAATTACCAATTTAATCATTTGAATTAATTATTTATTATAATAAAACAAGTGGCATGCGCAGCAACGCTGTTTTCCAACATTGTTTATTATTGTTTGGAAACACCATTATTGTTTATTGTTTAAACATGTGAGCTGTTCTTTCTTATAATAAAACAAAGTGACATGATCAGCGACGCCATTTTCCAAAATTGTTTATCATTGAGTTTCATATATATGTTCTACCTTTATACGCGTTTTGAACTGGTTTTACAGATTTAAATTAGTTTAAAATAAATTAAAAATTCATTGTTATAATAAAAAGAAAGTTATATATTAATTTCATTTCTAATTATTTTGGTTTAGCATTGAGTTTGAAACGGTTGACATTTATAAACTTTGAAATGGTTATAAAGATTTAAATTATATTTTAAAAATTCCTTAGTTCACACATAAATTTATATATTAATTTCATTCTAATATATTAAGAATAAATTTGAGTCACATTTAATGACTCTAATCATATGTTTAAAAAAATAAAGTTATTTATCATTTGAAAAATTACAATGATAAGATGGCGCAGTTAGCATAGGTGTACACGCAAACTTCGTATAAACGAATGAGAAAAAATTGGGCTTTTATCACCCAAAATATATATACACGGTTTATGAAATGGACATTTGACCAGTTTCACGTTTAAAGTTATATGTATATACACTTTTTATGAAATGGTCATTTGACCAGTTTTATGCTCAAGGTTATTAGTATCAAATGATAATAATATCAGCAATTGTTTAAAAGGTGCAATGATATGTTTAAAGGAAAAAAAACAAAAATAAAATAGATATAATGAAATGAGAAAAAAATAATAAAATAAATATAAGGAGAAATGTTTCTTTGTTCCTTTCATGTGTTAAAGCATCATGGAAAACAGAAAAGGTGAATAAAATTGATATAAGTGACAAGTCACAACCTATGTAACTCACTCTTACAACTCCTCAAAATTAACTTATTTGGTCACGCTTACAACTCCCCAAAATTAACTTATTTGGATTCTCAAGCCCTAAGTATATTTGGATTCATATTATTTAAGATAGAATTCATATTATTTAAGATAGAACAACGGAGTTGAGAACACAAAAATTCATTGAATTTTATAATGTTTCACCATTTAATTCAGTAAGATATTTTTATCTCAATTTTTAGTAAAAAAAAACTCAAAGATATTTGATAATAATTTTAGATAATATCATAGCTTAGTAGGTAACTTACTTGGTTAGATCTCCGAGGTCCCTTTTATTTATTTTTGTTCAAATATAATGTCATAGAGGCTTTTGTGATCTTTAATAAAAAAAATTATTCAATCATAAACAATGTAAGCATCACAATGGATATGAGAAAAATTGTGTAAAATTGAGAATAGACATTAAAAAACACTACCATTACCATTGGCTACATAACACAATGGATATGAGAAAAAAGTGTAAATTTGAGGATAGACATAAAAAAAACACCAACATTTAACAATAAGTGGCTACGTAACATATTTATCTTAGAGTTTTACATCATTACTCTCAATTTGGCAATTTTTATTTCTCATTCTCAATTTCCACTTCAAAAACCATACTCTTTTGTTGACATTATTTTTATTTAATAAAACTATTATAAAAAAAACATAAATAAAATAACTACAAAATAACTACCATTAATTTTAAAAATTTATGTATATCTTAAAAAAAATTGAAACAAATTAATCAATATAGGCTTCTTTTACTACATAGTACATCATTAAAATATTGTAATTAACCACATTTCGATATTGGAAAGTTACAAATTATATATATATAATAATAATAAAAAAAAATTGAAACTTATACCATGTGTATATGTACAAATCATTGAAAAATTCAAATATAAATTTAATTTCATGGGGTCCAAAGGGTAGGAATTTCAAATGGCGGACACCCGTCAAAATTGTCGGTAACGGTCAAAATATGAAACGTTTTTTTTATTCTAACCAGATTTTGACGGTCTGCGTAAGATATTAGCTGTATTTGACGGGTAAATTGATCCATGACGGGCATTTACCCGTCAAATTCCATCCCCCAATTCAAACCTAAATTTGGATTAATATTTTAAAATCAATCCGCATTCAACTTGTCATTTATTATACTAAATAATAAGTACATTTTTAAAATTATTTAAAAAAAGATCACTTGACATGAATTTCCGTTTCAATTTGTCTTTGCATTTATATTACACCACTTAGATAGAATCAACATCATCATTCCAATTTTTTCTATGTTAATTCATATTTATTCAATTGCACATTCTCATTCTCATGTTTTTAACATTTGAAATGTTATATACACCACCTAGATAGAATCAACGTCATTATTCCAATTTTTTCTAGGTTAATTCATATTTATTCAATTGCACATTCTCATTCTCATGTTTTTAGCAACTGAAATGTTATATTTCTTTGTTTTGGTGTAACTTGATTTTTCACTTTCTTATATATCAAGTAATTATGTTATTGAATCTTGAATGGAAAAACATGTTTCACTAATAGGCAAAGGTAAAAGTCAGAATCCAACTTTATTAGTTCTCCATTCAAAGCACATCTTTTATAGAAGACTAAAGTCTTCTTACCAATTTCATTAGAGAAATCTTACTTTACAGTATTTTCAAGTAGCTTTCCAGTGCCTTGCTTCAATAGCTCTATTTGAACCTGACCCATTGGGGTAATTTTGATAAATGAGACAAAAGAAATACCACTCTAGATCTCATCTCCTAGCACGAATGACTTCTTTGAGAAAAAAAAAGAGATAGTGAAGTTGGTCATAAATAAATCAGAATTTCCACACAGAGCATTGCAAAGCCTGTAAACTCCATGAAAGAATAAAGCTTACTGTCAATGCAATAAACAATTAAAACAATGGATTCCACAATGGATTCCTATAAAAAACCTTATGAGGAATGGATTCCACATGTGCTTAAAGTAAAAAAAAACTTAGAAATAACACTACAAATTAAAATCCAATAACTCAAAAACCTCGACAACCAGACTCAAGCAATGGCACCGATGTTTGTGCATAAATTAAGATGATATTGATTGTTCCACATTACCAGTTGTCAAAATGTACAAAACAATTGTCATTGCTTTAATGGTGTTACATCAACGAGGCAAAAAATGTTTTCAATATAAAGAGGACATTCCATACAATACTCACATTCAAGTAACACAAATTGCTTTAAGAGTTCTATATTTGTTGCATAGTCATTATATTAATAGAAACTTTCTATTAAATTATTGTTTATAAAAAATCCATTTTGGATATGTGGAGTATAGTGTTGTTCATTTGCTGCTCGTGTATCATTTTAACTCTCTAGACTTCAACCAGAACTACTATTTTATGCATGAAGATATAGATATATATATAATCCTCACCAAAACATAACTATATGGAGATATATAAAAAAATGCAAATCTATCCTCACAAGTGTGAATAACCATTCAAGCCGACCCATTTCAGAAATAATTGAATGCCGCTTAGAAAAGAGAGGCTAATATTTCTATGTGAAGTTGTCCATATTTGAATGCCTCCTCCATGAGAGTACCCTCATTCGAATATGAGCCCTGCTTTGATAAGGAATCAACCTCCTGGAATCAACCTCCATTTAAATGCTTTGAATTTTTCCTCGATGAAATTCAAAGTTAGTTTCAAAATGTGAATCTCGATTGTGTTCTTCTTTTTATCCCAATTTATGAAAACTTTAGAATCCGCCATAACCTAGAGCTTCTTGCAACCATTTTGTAAAGCACTTCTAAGGAGAATCCATAGTGCACATAACTCTCCCTTAAAAAAATTTCCATGTCCAACTACATATTTCGTATCTAAGGAGTGATTGAGATTTTTATGCAAAATTGCACCTACACCTCCTATTGGGAGATGTCCTTGATTGAATTCATCAAATACCCCCATAAAATTTTGGAGCTCACGTTCAATAATTCTATAACTTTGTGACTTCTATGTTTATATTGTTCATATCTTTCTTTATTGCCATGATAATCTTATGAGCCACTAACTTGGTCGAAACATATTTATTTAAAAAATCAATTGATTTTAGAGGTCTACCATATCCAATATATAAGGAAATTGGGAATTGCTTTGAATTCCTTGACTTCCTTGTCCATAAGCCATTCATTGACACAGGATTCTAGCAAGGATGTAAACCAATAATTTTTTGGTTTAAAGGTAAGGTTGATCACCTTCCAAATATCTCTAATAGTTGCACATGAAACAAAAAAAATGATATACCATTGCAGCTGCTTGAGAGCATAAACAACACTTGCTAGGTATGCTCAACCTCACTTTATCAATTACCCCTAGTCACATTTTGTTTCCAATGCTAACCATAAGAAATTATATCCTCCTTCTATGGACCATGGATTTTCTAGAACATAGTCCACCACCACCTTTATTATCCTATGAACAACTCTTTCGCTTTTATAGCAAAGGCTAGCCTTACCATCAGATCAATAGTGGTTAAGAGTCCACCTCCAAAAATTAATGGATTTGGGGGAAATTGTTTGATTAATATCTCCCATTAATCCATTATGTTGTTGACTAGCCCGAGTCTCCCACCGCTGAATTCCATATCTGAATGTGATGATTTGGATCTTGGAAGACCCCTACATCTCTCAAATGAAATGAGAGAAAACTCCTACAATAAATAATGAAATGAACAATATAACAAAAATAGCAGAAAACAAAAGCTCAATACAAATAACTCATGGATTCCTTAATTGGCCTCAACATGTATTTATATACTGAGTCTAATCTAAAAAAATATTACTCCCCATGAATGTGGGATAAAAACGTACTTATATGCTAAGTCTAATCTAAATTATTGTATTACTCCCCATGAATGTGGGATAATAAAACATACTCACAGGACGAATTACAAAGCATATGTGTCCAACAACAATATACTAGCAAAGTAAAGAGAATCGTTGATACGGGTTCCTAACATCCCCTCCCTCTTCGAAAATCTTTGTCTTCAAATATTTAGATGTGGAAATTGTTGTTGAACATGAAGGAGTGGTTCCCATGTAGCATCCTGTGGTTGCATGTTGTGCCATTGAATTATAACCTCTGCGATGGATTGAGAGTGAAGTTGAAGAGTGTGCCTATTGAGGATGGCCTCCGGATCCAAAATGACGGATCCTTCATTATCGAGTTCTAGTAAAAACAGTTTGTGCTCTAATGTTGGTGCCAATAACTTTCTTAAGAAAAGAGACATGAAATACTAGGTGAACACAAGAAGAAGGACGATGTTCCAATTTATAAGCAACGGAACCAATATTCTGAAGCAACTTATATGGCCCATAGAACTTTGGATCTAGCTTATGATTCCCTTTGAGTTTTAGGTAGGATTTCTTGTAAGGATGTAGATGAAGAAAACTATTTCACTAACTTGAAAAGTGCGCTTAGAACAATGTCGATTGCCTTGTTGTTTCATTTGGTTTCTTGCCATGTGAGGATTGTCCTACAAAATGTGAATAATATGATCTCAATTTTAGGGAACCATGTCAACTGCCTGAACTTGTGAACTGTTGGGGGTGTATGGAAGGAGCACTAGTGGGGCTTGACCATAGACTTCTTCATATGGAGTCATTTTTTATGCAGTGTGGTAGGAGGTATTGTACCATAGTTCAGTGAGAGGGAGTCACTTCTCCCACTAATGTTGTTGTTCAAAGGTAAAACAACGAAGATAATTTTACAAACATTTGTTGATAACTTCAGTATGACCATCTGTTTGTCAGTGATACCCTGAACTCATCTTCATTTTGTTGCCATTGTGACGAAATAGTTATGTCCAAAAATGACTTGTGAAAGTTGCATCTCGATCTGAGACAATGGAAGAAGGGATTCCATGAAGACGAAATTCTAGTCCATGAAACTTTGTGGGACTGACATTAGAGGAATTTTGAGGTCTAAAATGGGCCTCCTAAGGAAAATAATAAAATAATAGTTAAAATAATAAAATAATATTTATTAATTTTGGAGGAAAAAAGACAAAAACTACTTTTTGTGTTCGTATTTACGACATATCTCCCTGTGTTTTTACTCAAATTTCGATCGGTAGAGCTCGTTGGATGTGGAATTTGATTCCGCATCCAACGAGTACCCACACTGCTTACTTTTGACGGACCCTGCTACCCGAAAAACAAGAAATACCTGGAAAAACGTGAAAAGTATGCAGTGTGGGTACTTGTTGGATGCATAATCAAATTCCACATCCAACGAGCTCTCTCGATAAAAAATTGAGTAAAAACAAAGGAAGATATGTCGAAAATATGAACACAAAAAGTATTTTTTTTTATGACAAATATGTCAATTCAACCATTATGGTTGACTCATTTTATTGGAATTCTATTGGTTCTTGAATTCCAAATCACAAGAACTTATTGTTGGCGCATTTTCTTATAAGGCCCATTTTAGACCCCAAATTTCCTCTAATGGGAGGCGATATATGGATGGTTAAGGGCACAAAAATGACTATATTTGGAGAGGAGATCAAACACAACCAAGATCATTGTCTTTCATCCAGATTTAGGGATCTCTTTAATGAAATCCATCGAAATATCCATCCAAATCCATGTAGGGATGGGAAAGGGATCGAGCAATCCTGGAAGAAGTGTCATTTCACCGTTTTGGCATTGGTAGGTATCACATTCAACCACCATATGTTGAATTTCCCTTTTCGTTCCCTTCCAAAATAAGTTACCTCGTACCCGCTCATATGTTTTGAGGAACCCATAGTGCCCTACCGATGGAAAAGAATGGAGTTCATAGAAGACATCCTATTGAAGATCTGTGTTCTGGGGAAGCACCAGAAGACCCTTATATCTCATATAAGCACCATCACAAGAGAAATGCAGTACAATAGAAGGATTATTGTCCAACCGTTGGATGATTTCAGATAATGAAGATTCATTGACATGGCCTTGTTGAACAGATTGCAACAAATTTGGAATAGGCACAGAAATAGCTGAAAGAGAAACATGGTCATCAAATGTGCAAGAAGGAGCATCCACCACAATATTTTCCTTATCCTTCGTGTAAGTGATCTCATAGTCATAACCCATGAGTTTGGTAATCCATTTATGTTGTGTTGGGGATGAGACTTGTTGTTCTAGGAAATATTTCATACTCTGGTGATTAGTCTTAATGTAGAAATGATTCCTTAATAGGCATGGTCGCCACTTCTGTATTGCATGCAAAATAACCACCATTTCTTTCTCATATGTAGACGTGAATAAATTCTTACCAGAAAGGGATTTTCTAGTGAACACAATGGGATGTTCATCTTGAAGGAGAACAACACCAAGTCCATTGTGGAAAGCATCACTCTCAATAGTGAAGGAATTGGAAAAATCAGGCATAACTAGAATAGGTGTGGCACACATAGCTTGTTTCAATTTGTCAAATGCACACTCAGGAACATGTGTCCATGTAAAAGCATTATTTTTCAATAGATTTGTTAATGGAGCTGCAATATTCCCATAATCCTTAACAAAATTCCAGTAGTATCCATTCAGTCCTAAAAACCATGAAGTCTCTTGAGTGTGTGAGGATAAGGTCATTTTTTCATGGAATCTATTTTGGTAGGATCCACATGAACCCCTTGTGCTGAAAGAATATTCATGAGATACTCTACTTCCTTTTGCTAAAAAAACACATTTAGATTGTTTGACATGGAGATGATGATCACAGAAAGTTGCAGTATAATATCTAGATGCTAGAGATGCTCATCCCATGTTTTACTATAGATGATGATATCATCAAAGAAGACCAGAATGAAGTTCCACAAGTAGAGCCAAAATATTTTATTCATCAATGTTTGGAATATGGAAGGAGCATTAGTGAGGCCAAAGGGCATGACCAAAAACTCATAGTGGCCATCATGTGTGCATCATGTGTGTGGAAATCCATTTTAGAGATATCATCCTCATGAACCTGAATTGGTGATACCCGGAATAAAGATCCAACTTAGAGGAAAAATGAGCACCATGAATCTCATCAACAACATGAATTGGAAATGTATCCTTGATTGTGATGTGATTAAGTGCTCGAAAGTCAATGCAGAGGCTCCATGACCCATATAAGAAGAACTAGTGAAGAAAATGAACCAACACTGGGCGAATAATACCTTGCTTCAGTAAGTCCTGAATGAGCACCTCAATATCTGTCTTTTGTTGAAATGGATAGCAATAGGGCCTGATGTTGGGAGGGATGCTTCTAGGAAGGAGCAAAATATGATGGTCCTCTAGTATTGAACTTGGAAATCCCGTTGGTTTAGCAAAGACACATGCATATCGATCCAAAATTTGTTGTAGATCCAAGGGAGTAGTGGATATTGTTGATGATTGCTTCTAAATTGAATGGCATTGAGATATGGCACCATGTGAATTCTTCCTAAGGATATTTTCCATGCGATGTGAACTAATGATGTTGAGAGACCCTGGTTGTTAGATTTTTATCATTTAAGCAATAGGATCTTATCTTGGAGAATAACATGCACAACAATCAATCACAAGAGACAATAGACACAAAGATTTATTCTCGGGAAAACTATAAAGGAAAAACCCTGCAACTTCCTCGGATATAGAATGAGCACCAATGGCAGCAGTAAAACCCAAAGACAGAAAATATGATCTCCAACAACTTTTCTCTCTCTCACTTGTGTGAGCACTTCCTCTCTCACTCATACGCTCCAGTTGAGTGAGTGTGTGTGAAAAATAGAGAGGCTCACTCTCTATTTATATTCTTTCGTTCAATTAATATTTGAATCAGTTACGTAGGCTTGAGTAATCCTAAATCAGTTATGTAGGCTCGAGTAACCACAACTAGGGTACTAATGATCCGACTTACAATAGAGGGGAATACCTCATGACTTTTAGTAATTCTCCCGATAGGAACATCGGGGTACATGGAAATACAAGTGATTCTCCTGATAGCATCATCGAGGATCAATGAAATACAATATATACAAGTGAATACATTCTGAAGTTACAAATACATCAACACTCCCTCTTAACTAGGAAGGTATTCTCTTGACACAATTCATCAGCACAAGTCTTCTTCTCTGGATAATCATCAAAGCTGGATCATCACTGGATCATCGTCAAAGATGGATCATCATCAAAGTTGGATCATCACTGGATCATCATCAAAGCTGGATCATCACTGGATCATCATCAAAGATGGATCATCACTAGATCATCATCAAAGATGGATCATCACTAGATCATCATCAAATATGGATCATCACTGGATCATCACTGGATTATCATCAAAGCTGTATCATCACTAGATCATCATCAAATATGGATCATCACTAGATCATCATCAAAGATGGATCATCATTGGATCATCATCAAAGATGGATCATCACCGGATCATCATCAAAGATGGATCATCACCGGATCATCATCATCATCACTGCTTCCACTATCTCGATCAAATGGTGCTATCTCTTCATTCTTCTCGTCACAAGAAATTCTATAGAGCCAAGCCTTTTTCATGCTGGTTGTAGGCCTAGCCTCCATGTAGGTCTTCCTCTACAAAGCCAGTCCTTTTTCATAGTGGATATAGGCCTCCACAGAGCTAGTCCTTTTTCATACTGGATGTACCTCCATAGAGCCAGTCCTTTTTCATACTGGATGTGGGTCTCTGCAGAGCCAATCCTTTTTCATACTAGATGTAAGCCACTATAAAGAAAACCCTTTTTCATGCTAGATGTACTTCCACAGAGCCAGTATTTTTCATATTGGATGTGGGTCTCTACAGAGCTAGTCCTTTTTCATACTGGATGTAGGCTACTACAGAGCCAGCCCTTTTTCATGCTAGATGTAATTCCATAGAGCCAATCCTTTTTCATATTGGATGTGGGTTTCTACAGAGCCATCCCTTTTTCATGCTGGATGTAGGCCACTACACTTATATCTGACCATGGGAGGACCCGCCTACCACCATGTCAAAATGGCATAACACTTACATCTAACCATGGGAGGAACCAATCCTACCACCATGTCAGAAGGGTACGACACTTACATCTAACCATGGGAGGAACCGATTTTACCACCATGTCAGAAGGGCACAACACTTACATCTAACCATGGGAGGAACTGATCCTACCATCATGTCAGAAAGGCTCAACACTTACATCTGACCATGGGAGGAACCAATCCTACCACCATGTTAGAAAGGCTCACGGACTCATCACTTCCCCTTGGAAGGAACCTCGATATAGAGAACACCAAGCTTCTCCCTGAAGTACTCGAACTTCATTCTGGCCATTTCTAGCATAGAATCACATCAGGGCTGATTACGTCCAAGGACAACCTGGGATCTTCGCCGGGACTGATTACATTTGAAGACAACCTACAGGACCGTTTACGTCTGAGCAACCTACGAGCTTCACCATAATTTTTTGCTCAGCAACCTGTCTCACCGGCTATGCTAGAACTCCCTCTTTCGAGATATCTCAATCTGGATCACATACTGGAGCTTCATTGCTCCTCTCTGCATCATACAAAAATGCAAGTTAGATCAATCAAATCAAATAGTAGTTTTCAAAAGAAACATACTGCCTCCCAGATAGCCGAGAAAGTGGCAACATATTTTGCCTCGGCTATTCTCAGCGCCATGCAGAACTCCTTCCTTCTAAACCAAGAGATCACACCTGATCTCATACTGAAGCAGCACCCTAAAGTGCTCTTCCTATCAATGGCACTTCCTGCCCAATTCGAATCTACATAACCCTCTAGGTTAATCTACTGCTTCGCCTCATACTTGAGCCCATACTCAAGTGTACCCTTCGGGTACCTCACTGCATGCTTTGCAACCATCAGGTGAACATGTCTCAATGAGTTCACAACAAAGCAAATATCTGGTCTCGTATTCATTAGGTATATCAATGACCCAATCATTTGACGATACATCATAGCATCAACTGACTCTGATGAAGAAACACTCAATATGTTCAGGTTCGATTCCATAGGTGTGGTCATGGCCTTGCAGTCCATCATCTTGAACCTATTTAGGATCTATACTACATACTTCCCTTGTACTAGGGAGATTCCATCCACATTCTACCACACCTCCATGCCTAGAAAGTAGTGCATCATATCCAGGTCCTTCATCTTGAACTCAGCAGCAAGTCTCCTTCTTGCAACTTTAATGAGTTCCTTTAATTGATTCAATGGGCTTTTCTGTTTGAACTTTTTTGAATTATTTTTGAAGTGAAACTTGTGACACTCATCTGTGAAGTGATACTTGTTTTTCCAGTTCAAAGTTTGGCAAAAGGGATATTGGAAGAAGCCACCCCATTTCGTTAAGTGTCAATAGTCAGCTTTTCCAATAGTTCTGGGGAGCCCTTGGGTGCAGCACTTTAGAAAACTGGTCTCTTCCAATAAACGAGCAGTGACATTGAGTTCTGTCAATGAATCTTGGAGCAGTGATGCACAAAAGGGAGCAGTCATGTTAAAACATCCAGGTAATACTAGTACAGCCATAGAGGAAGCCTCAAATGTAGGTCAAAGGACTTGTGCCTGGCATCATAGGCTGCAAAGCAACTACACTAGTTTTCCTAGCCTCTGTGGCAAAAGGGAGCTGAGTACTGTTTATGATAAGAAGCTCAATGTTTCTGCTATTGCAATCACAAGTGAAACTGAATGGATGTCATGCTGATTATTTTGTTTTTTATGTAAGCAATAGTTGCACACTGTCCTTTCATAAATATCTCTCATTTTATGTTTATATTAAATCAATATTTTTTGCATCAGTCAATAGTGTTATCTGATGATATTTTATTTGATGCAGATCAGAAAATTGATGATGAGGCCAAAGTGGAAAGAAGTTGAGGTAATAATTTATTGGACGCAGACCATAATTTTGAGGGCAATGAAAGAGGGGAAAGAAATCCAAAGAATCTGAAAGTATTTGTTGACGGTGGCTGTAGCTCCACCAAAGACCAGGTATACTTTTAAATGCCACTTAAGTAAATTTGCAAAACATCATGTTGTCCAAGTTTTTGGTATTTGTTTTATTTGCTTTTTATGTTCCTTTTATTATGGTTCTTTGATAAGGGTAATTCAAGATTGGATATATTTTGAAATTAATACTTCAAACTATGTTTGAACTTTAGGTGGTTCCATTGCTTGGGAGTGAAGCAGGGGATTGCAATTATACTTCCAAAGTTCAAGGTTTCTCTACTGATACTGATCAACAGTTTAACGACGCAATCAATTCCTTACCTGCAACAATAAAAAATAGAACATCTTTCCTCAAACATAAGAAGCTATAATGAAATGTTGGTGATTTTACAACAGATGAATTTTTAATTGAAAGTGCAAAAGGATGTGGCAAGCAATCGATGGAACAAGGTAAAGCGAGGAGAAAGTTGTGACAGTTTCTTAACCAACAGAAGAATCTGGAATCTATTTGGTGCAAACCCTTTACCTGGAGGAAAGCCCAAGACAGAAAGTTATTGACAATTGAGCATTTTGAAGAGCTTCATGCTACTTTACTCATTCTAACTTGTATACAAGGAAATATTTCTGAGTAATGATATCTCTACAGATGGATATTTTACCTGTCTAAAGAATATGCCAGATTGTATACATATCTTTGGATATTGTTTTGTTCTTAATTGAGAAAAAGGTTCCAATTAGATCAAAGGTATGTTTCAAATATATTCTTCCTGTATCTATTCTTCAGATCTCCATGCTATTGCAAAATTTGAAAGCAAATGGTGAAGCTAGAATAGTTAAAATTTAACACAATTAAAATCACCCACTTTTTTGAGCCTTATTCTCTTTTAAGTTGAAGTTGGACTGTTTTATAGCTTGTGTGTCAAACCATGTTGCATTAGTGTTGCTATTGAATTTCTGGTTTTTTCTGTGTAGAGAATTTTTGAGCCAACACATTTATAATGAACTCACCACTGATCATCAAGACTGTTCTCTTCCATTCTATTGATAACCCTGATGATGAGGCACGATTTCACTCAAAACACGTTGGTTTAAGAGTTCTTTACACAGTGAACTAGAAATCCAATAGTAATATATTGAGCTGTGGAAATATATATGGAAGTGCTTATAGAGACTTGTCGTTAATCTCTGAAAATTCTGACTTTGATCATCTATTTATGATCTGGGTGTTAACATTTATTTGTCTTGTAGATTTTCCTGATGAGTTTGAAGGCAGGAGGTGTGGCCCTGAATTTCACAGTAGCTTCTCATGTAAGAACCTTCCCTGTCTGGTACTGTATTTTGCTTTTGTATGTTTGATCCTTTTCTGCTGAAGACAATAAATTTCTAGTTTGTATCTTTTTCAGCTCAACGCAATGTGCCTAGCAAATAGGCAAGTGAATTTTCTAATCCAAGATATAATTTTATCTACATCATTTTCAGGTTTTTTTTATGGATCCTTGGTGGAATCCAGCAGTGGAACAACAGGCTCAGGATCGCATTCATCGGCTTGGACAGTATAAACCAATCAAGTACTTTGTTTACAGTCTAGTCAGTTTGTAAGTAACTATATCTTTGTTTTGGTTTGGTTTGTTCTGTTTCCCTGGAAAAATAAATCTCATAACAATGAAACCATGCTCGTGTCTAGTTTTTGTAATACAACTGTGGTAGTATTAGTTTATCCTGTTGCCTATTTGAAGCAGCTCGCACGCTATTAGCTAATTACACACAGTGGGGTATATTTGAATTTTGGACCACTGTTTCCTATCCTTGGCAGTTTATTTTGAACCAATGTTAATTAAATGGTTATCTATACGTTCCTCAAAGAATAATATATGATTAGGTCAAAACAAGTTTTGAAATTTTAAAAAGGCTTATCAAAATGTAATAATGGTATTCATGCAACAGTAAATTGCTAATAATCATTAACCATAGGTTTTTGATACATTGCCGTCAGGTTGCTTTGGAAGCAGCTTAGTTTTAGGTTTCTATAGTCTCATTCAAGCTTCTTTGATCAAGAAATAAAGGATACTAAGATAACCTTTTTGGTACCATAACACAACTTTTGTGAACCAATTCATTAGTACAAATTTGAACTTTGAAATTTTTTGTTGATGCTAAAAATATATTAAATTTTCCGGAGAAGTCAAATTGCTTAATTCTTTGGTCATCTGCAAAGTTTTTAAAGGCCCAACATTGTAAACATTTCTTAAATACATTTTGTTGCAATTGGCCCTTTTGCAGAGTTTTTAGGCCGTGCCCTTGAAAGCCTTTTTGAAATGCATTTTGTTGCATCTATGATCATAAAGTTCAATAGTTTGTTCAATTAACTAGTCTTTTAATACAACAACTGACTATTGTAAATCTTGTTTATACATTCCTCAGGGTCGTGAGATTTGTCATTGCAAATACAATTGAAGAGAGAATTCTTAGATTACAGGAGAAAAAGCAACTCGTTTTTGAAGGGTAAACGTTATAGCCATCAGTTGCTTCTACATGTTTGATGTTTTGTAAATTAATTGCAATATGTAGGGAGTTGCTAAATAAATTCTCATGTTTCTACTGCTTTGAAATTCAGCAATGTAGGAGGTTCTTCAGAGGCTTTGGTAAGGTTAACAGAAGATGATCTTAGGTTCTTGTTCACAAACTAGGCAGCACAATAGACAAGATGAAATGAATTCCTTGTAATGGCTTCAAAAGCGTTGGTTCGAAAGGAGCATGTTGAGTAATAAAAACCTATGATATGCATAATCCATTTTTGTATATGTAGAAGAAGCTAAGCAGGGATTTAAATTGTGAAGGAATGCTGTATTATCTCATATATATAGTTCTACTAAAAGGGAAAATTGTCTGTCAATATGTAATGGAACCCAAAACATGATGGTGTTGTTGGTGTGTCATGGTCCACTAGATCCATTTCTCCTAGCATCCGATGCCGAATGAAAGAAACTTTGAATGAAATGATGTCCAGAAGAATAGTCAAGAGGGTGCCTGGGCCATCCACAATGATGTTATATGAAGGGGGTCACCCTTCATAACTTGTAGAGGACGGAAAAGCCCATAGCTCTTGAATCAAAGAGGACACAATTCCAGCAATTGGCTTGCTGGGAAGAATCATGGTGAGAAGAAGAAGATGATAGAGTGATAGAGAAATCCAAGAAGATGGAGATCTCGAGAAAAAGAGACACAAACTTGCAGCAAATTCATGATGTAGAACAAAAGCCTGCAGCTCTAGACAAAGAAAACCATCAGCTCAAAAATTACCAGCAGAGAAGAAGATGAAGAAAGAAGGGAGCTATAACAGACCAGCAAAGAAGAATTCTAGTTGTCAAGTGAATTTTGGTTCTGCATGTTGTAAACCCAATCGAGATTGAAACCGGTGGGTGTTCTGTGTTTTGTGAAAAGGGCATTCATCCTTGCAATTCTGGCAAGTTCCGTGGCTGTAAAAGTAGAAGCCCCTGAAAGCCCTGTTGTGATTATTGTAATGGAAAGAGGTTCAGAGGTTGCATATGCACTATGTAAATTAATCTAGGCTCTATCAAGTGTCTAGAGGGATCAATTTAATTTTAATTTTGGGTAGATCAACATGTTGGGTATAAAATTTATTACTATTTTATTACAGCGTCAGCTACAAACGTGACAACATCTCCCCATACTCCCCCATATTGTGCTCGAGAACGCTTCTAGACACAACTAGTTTACTCTTTAATAATATTTTATTACAACTGTACAAACGTGACAACATATCCCCTGTGCTCAAGAACGCCTCTGGGCACAACTAGTTTACTCTTTAATTATCTATTAGACTTCTGATTTGGCCTTTAACTATGCAGGCTGCTGAAGGGGCAAGAATTGCAGGAGCTTCTTGAATAATTGGAATCGATTTAAACAGTGACAGATTTGAAAATGGTTGTAGATTGCCCATTTCATGGTTGTACATCAATTGCATGCATACAGTAGTGTCTTGTATTTTGTTTTTGCAATGATTTATGGAGTTTGAGGATATGCCCTTATCCGAAATCCATATGGCATGCTTAGGTGGCAAGTTGGGGTGCATAACTTTTGAAGAGAAATGTTTTGACCATGTCATTTGCACCAAGGGATTCACATGAAGCCCAAGTGTAGTTTTCTTTGGAGCAAGGCATGCCTGCTGTGATTGGTGTAATGGGGACACAACAGTTTCCTTACCCTTCCAGGGATTTTGACATGTCTCAATGTTCACAGTGTTTGATACCTTGGACTGCAAATGGTATTGGGGACTTTTACAGGATTAATGCTTTTGTTAAAGTTAAAATTCTGAGCTATAGAAGAGCCTTGAATTTACTAATTTGATTCTCAAATTGATTTGTGTAGCTTCATTTGTTTGTAGATGGTATGTATTTGATAGAAGTGGATAGAGTCTTGAGACCAGGTGGATATTGGATTCTCTCTGGTCCTCCCATCAATTGGAAGCAATATTACCAATATTGGCAGAGATCAAAAGAGGAGCTCCAGCAGGAACAAGAGAAAATTGAAGAAATAACAGAACTTTTGTGCTGGGAAAAGAAGTATGAAAAAGGTGATCTTGCCATTTGGCAAAAGAGAATTAATACTTGTTCTTGTCCTAGAAGCCTGAATACTATTGACCCACCTCCTGCCTATGAATCAGGAAATCCAGATGATTCTTGGTAAGTTCCTGAACTTCATAGCGCAAAGTTGAAGACAGTTTATGTAGCGTAATTTTATAACAGAACATAATCAGATCGATAGTGTGCGAAAATCTATTTTCAAAAATTCATTGCTGGTGAAAAAAGTGATTATATTTATGAGCAATGTTTGTAACCCAGACATTTTTTGTGCTTAAGCAGGACCATAAGCTCAGTGCTGTAGGTATTCTTAGGTTTAAATCTAGGCTCCAATACATTCCTGGGGTTTGACAGTTAAAACCTATTTTTGTCCTTCCTAGAATGTGCTTTTAGATTCCAGGTATTGGCTACATTTGTTATTCTATTAAACGAACATTTAACACCTGTCCTTGTAGGTATTCTTCTATTGGTTTTTTTCCTTTAGAAGACTAATATTATGCCAAATTCTAAATTGGATATCAATCTTGCAATGGATATGTTACAAAGTGCATTGTGGTTGTAGGATTCCTTTGAACTAAAATGTCAGTGTGACTGACTATGAAAAATTTAAACTTGCACTGCTATTAAGCTGAAGTACATGGTCTGTTTGTTTGTCATAATTTTCTGACATGTAGAAATCTGGAGAATTGCTTTGTAACAATTGATAGAATGGCCGTTGACCTAATATAATTTGTGATTTTAATTGTAAATGCTACAAGATTCAAGGGATTAGCAACTTTATATCAGGAATCAACTTTATATCCTGAATACAAGTCAGAGATACATTTTGAATTCATCATTTTTATGTGAGTTTTGAATTTTTCGTATCTGCTTTTACATTTTAATGGCCATGCATGAATTGATCTTGTGCTGTAGACAGGTTTAAGTTTAACTGTCTAAATCTTAAAAAATTTCAAGCATGTTTGCATAATTGGCTTCATATTTCATTACAGTACAAGAAGAGTATGTTTTTCTCCCGATCTGCTTTGACAGTGGCCTAGTTTTACTCAAATGGCCTAGTTTTACTCAAATTATTGAAATTTTATGCTTATCTGATAATGTCTAAAAATATGTTGACCCCCCAAGCATAAGAGAATGCAAAGATGCACTACGCAAATGCCTAAAGTCAATGATGCTAATGATCTGTCTGGAGGGATTTTGGAGAAGTTCCCAAAGTACCTGAATTTAGATATTTAAACCTTATTATAATATTTTCATAATAATGATTTCTAAAAATTAAAAATTAAATAATTAAAATTTTTTATAACTTAAAACCGACTTAAAAACCTAGAACCTATTATGCTTCACACTAACTATAAATACTGACGGGCTTCTTGGTCTTTTACCTCACGCTTCAGTTGTCTCCTAATGATGATCCCATAGTAGGGATTGAAACGTCGAGATTTGCGAAATCATCCAACACAAATCTTTCTTATTTACAATTCTCCACTGCGTAAATGACTACTTTCATAAATACTAGTTACTAGTAAGTTGTAATAGTAATAATTATGTAGTTTGTAGATTGATATCTATCATAA
>LPNX011053505.1:645384-681864 GCA_001517045.1 Pseudotsuga menziesii
TGTATTTTCTGTCAGGAACAAGTCATCGACATATAAAAGGAGCATCACTGGTATTCTACCTTCAACCTTGAAGTAAAGGTTGGAATCTACTTTACTCTCAGTAAAATCTAGAGTCATTAGTAATATGTCCATCCTGTCATACCATGTCGAATCTCAGGATCTTCTGCAGTCACTCCCTCTGAAGCGGAGCATCATTCTCCCTCTGCCTTTCGTACTCTATGTATTGAAACATTCTTTACTGGAGTGACAAGTAGCTTCCTCTACTACTAATATTCTATGTATCCATATAGGGTCACTAGATATCAAGATCCTCTATCTTGAAACTTTTCAAAAGTTCTTCTCGCACCCATCTGTGAGCTTGTCATCCTCTATAGGATTTTATCTTCAACCTTGTAGCAAAGGTTAATATCTTCATCACTCTAGGTGATATTCAAGCTCCTCATGTAGTTTTTATCGCATGGGTTCCTTATGAGCTCATACAAGGCCTTCTTTAATTTTCACACATGAGTATGCATGTCATGTGTCTCAACTCCCACTGGCTGCGAATGTATTTTTCGTAGTCTATGCCTTATTTTCCTAAGAAGCCTTGTGCTATGAATATTTCCTTGTATCCCACAATGTTTCCATCTACTGCATGTGGGATCTTCCAAATCCATATGGAAGACATTATGGACTTCCCTTCAGGTCTCGATATCGCATCCTATACATCATTCTTCTTGAAATTGTACTCTCCTTCCCTTTCTTCTTTAGCTACTTCTTCATAGTTGGAAGGCTCTCCATCAATGATGTCGCTCAACAGTGGCACATAACTGCAATGTGTCTGAGACCTCTTTCTTTCTTTGAAAGTATCATCATATTATTCTTCATCTTGTATTATTTCTTGAAATGTCGTCACTTGTTCTTTGGAACAAGTCTCATCCTTCTTTTCTTGTAGGTGATTGTATGCGATCTTTCCTACAAGTCAAATGCATTAGTTGTATGGTTAGAAACATTTCATAAGGCATATTCATAATGGCAAATTCTTATGCATAAAGATATAATCATGCAACTATTTTAGCCAATATAGCATTCATCCATATCTCACGGAAACTTTCTAGATGCCTTCCATCTCTACCAAGACATCATTGAGATTGTGCACTAATCCAATATGTCAGCAAAGAGGTTTCATTCTAGATAAGTAGCAATGGAGAGTTGTATAGAATCATGGGCTACTTACCAATCACATGCATAATAGTAGTATACTATCATTAATGCAAACATTATATCATGCATAATGCATCAAATGAATATAAACAAATGCATAACAAAATAATATCATGAAATGAGAATTGAATACTTATATTTATTTGTTTCATGGGTAGACTCCTTCTTGATCCTTCAGCTTCATTATCTTGTTCATTCATAACAACATCAGTTCTTATACAAATGTTAAGATGGATAAGAGGTTCTTCAAGAATTGAGTCCTTCGTATTCCTCATCCCTCGAGGGATCTTCTTTGAATCGTGAGAGCTAGATCTTCAATTGCTCCCATCTTCTTTTATCTTATTATGGGTTGAGCTTCATCTTTTGTGTGCTCTTCCCATAGTCTGCTTAAATTAATCATGTCCTTATGGCACACATTCCTTGAATGAATGAGTCCCATGATCCTGGGAGGCCATTCAAGGTGGTTATCACAACTTCTGCATTCTCCACTTCTTCTTCTACTGCTTCAAGTTGTTCTTTGTTTTGAGAGACTCTTGTAAAGTATGGCTGTATGGTCTCTGCATTCTGGATCTTCACATTCTTCAACTGGTTTCTCAAAGTCATCTTCCGATTTATGTTCTTCCCTTGAAATAACTTGGTCAAGGAATCAAACATCTCTTTAGGTGTCTTTAGGGAATAAACTTATGGTATAAGGTGATCCTTGATTGAATCAGCAATGATGTTCTTGTCCTTGACCAAGTTCTTCTTGTGTAAGGCTTTTAGCCTCATCTCCCTATGGAACTGGAACCTCTCCACTTATGTAGGTGTCCAATTCATTTTCTTCAAGAACCAATGAAATCATATACTTCCATGCTTGGAATTTGTCAGCTTCACCAAGCTTATCATAAAGCTAGTGTGATTAGTCATATTGAAATGAGAACCTCAACTGTAAATAGCAAACGATTAGATCTTACCGATTTGAGGTGTCCATCCTAGTTCCAGAGCTGGCTGATCTAGGGTTTGTCAAAGAAACCCTAATTTTTAAAAATTGGAATCTTTCAGATTTTATTAGATAGAAATATTCACCTCCTCAAGGTGAGCTATCCAATGTACTCATTTTCTAAAAATAGTGGAGGGAAGCTCCCAGAACAGGAAGCCCTAGTTTTCCAATTTCCTCTGTAAAAATGCATGAAATTGTTTCTATGGTATCTCTAAATTTTATGCTCCTCTATGCATAAAAATTTGCACTGAGGTAGCCTCACCTGTCCTATTTTCAACACCATAGTTTTGAGTAGAATTGGTTTCACCAATTGGGAGTTATGAGAGTTTTTCAAAGGTGACTTATTTCAGGACTGCTCAACATAGCGAACTTGTATGGACTGCCACATGTCCCTGTTTCATCATCAGGGTTTGAAACCTTTACTAAAAATAGTATAGTCTGTTCCATATATGGAACATCTTCATAAATTTCATTTCGACCTTCGTATCCTGAGATATAACAATTCTCCTTAGGTGTCTTGTTTAGGGATGAATCTTGGAAGAGGCTGGAACCCTGATTTGGAGGAATTATATCTCTCAGAATTTAATGAATCTAAGGCTGAAAATTTTATACAGGGTGCATCAAGATTTTATATTTGTCTTATGAAAATGTTGGCTCATGGTACTTCTTCAATATCAAGATATAGCGAATGTACCAAAACTAGCAGTTTTAGTATTTTAGGGTTTTTCAGGCCTAGGGTCAAATTAGGGTTTGAATTTCCCGGAGTTTTACCCAAAAAAAAATATCAACCTTGGTCTCTAAATTTCAATTTTGAGGAGGAGATAAATCCTATGATGGGCTCACTCAAAAATTCCACTTCTGTGAAAATCCCTAATTTCCTGATGCAGAAACTCAGAATGCCTGGTATCAAATTCTGCTTCGACAGAAAGATGTGCCCTTCAATGGAGAGTTAGCCTAGCCTCCTTTTGCTGATGGATTATGGAGAGAGACCCAAAAAGTAAGAAGCCCTAGATTCTATAGCTGCATAATTTCTTATTCTTAGGTTAGTTCTGATACCATGTTAGATTTTTATCATTTAAGCAATAGGATCTAATCTGAGAGAATAACATGCACAACAATCAATCACAAGAGACAATAGACATAAAGATTTATCCTCGGGGAATGTTAGCAGGAATATTTCATCTTCTACAGACAATAAGGTGTTCCATTGGTCTGAATGGTTTAGATCCAGAACAAATAAAGGACAAAGGTTGAAGACCCTCCCTGGACGCCGTAGATACCTGGAATGTGATGCTTCGATAGTAACCCTATGTACCTGCAACCAGATTAAACACGCAAACACATCAAAGTTGCCAGAATATAATATACTGATCCATGTAAGTGACTAAGGAATCTAACAACATATACGTGTGAAATCAAACAACAACAGTAATGTGGGACAGAAATCAGCTTTGAATTAAAATAAAAGAGAGAAGTTTACAACCAATTAAGCCTTAGTGTTGACATGCATCTCCATGAAACCAAACACTCTCATCCCCATAAGCTCCAACTTTTCTCTCTATGCTCTCCAATGGCTTGGACCAAGTGATCAATCCAACAACATAACAATACTTCAATGGTTCTCCCCTCAACCATGGACATGAGCTCATATTTATAAGGCTCAATGGATAGGAATGGTTGAGAGATTTGTGGATCAGGTGGCCTCTAAGATCCTAGCATGGGGGATCTCGAGCTCAACCGACCCACAATGATAGGGATAAGGGATGACACGAGGCTCATGATCTAGAAGCCTCAAGAATCCTCTCTTTTTCCCCTTTTACCCAGGGTACCGCTTTTCTCCTTCAATGATAGAGCGGTTCAGGTAAGAAATGCTTATGGACTAAGGGCCATAAGCGGTGGCACCGCTTGTGGCTAACAAGAGATAGGCGGTGCAAGAAAGGAACCGCTCATGGATAACAGGGAAAGCACGGTGCTGAGCATTTTTGTGAAAGATTGAAAAACGGTATGAGTTTCCACTCCAAGTGTTGGGATTAAGGGAAAATAGGTATGTTAAGAGTCTTATCACATGATGGTGACAAGATTTTGGTATAACAGGATGCCCCCCAAAGCATGAGTCTTAGAGTGACACGATAAAAGAGAGCTTTGAGAGAACAAGTCGTCGCTACAAGGTGAAAATGTCAGCTAGATCGGAGCATGTTGTCAAGTAGGCATCTGTAGTACATCAGTATGTTGACTCATAGACACAAGTAACCAACTCATGGCTGTAGACCAATACAAGGCAGATCCATGAGAGGAATAAACAAGCATGGCTACTAGAATACATCGTAGATCCATGTGATAGAGGACTCAAACTTGGACATAGCTACCAGACATACAATGTAGATCTATGTCATACAGATGCAAATTTGAGCATAGCCACGACCATACAAATGTTGATCCATGCTAGATATACAAAACTCCATCGCAACTTGGGGAAAGTAATGAACACTTTAAACAAATACCTAGGGTCTTCATCTCGTCTTCCACAAAGTACGATTCTATCCATGTGATTACAATGATCTGCAGTCGAACATGGTAGAAACCACTTGATTACCTGGCCAATGATGTGAACCGTTAACAAGTGCGAGGGAGATCACCATTAATGTCAATGATTGCCAAAGCACCCTAGTACAATCTACTGAGTGTGAATAGATGTCATGATGTCGAACACCCAGTCGATTCTATCGATCAAAGGTCAATGATGTGAACCTCTGTCGAGAGCGAGAGAATATGTCATTAAGGCATACAGATCTCAAAGTACTAAGCATTTGTTTCTAAGACTATTTCCCGGATGATGAGCTGATGTCAATGGGAATATTCTCGTCGAAGGAGGTCCATGATGAGTTCCACATCGACGACATGAAACTCGAAACATAGTTTTGGAATGATGTGAATATAGTAACCATAAGACTGACTCAAAAATACTGACACAAGAAGATTGTGTAGACCACAGAGGTAAAACTTCTTCAAATCCCTTTTGAACATCAGGCGACACGACACAAGACTTGGTAGCATGACTGAACGAGACAAACACACAATGCGATCGTGGACAATGCAATCTTTTGAAAGACTGAAAGGAGTGACATGACTCATGAAAGTGGGTTGTTGCAGAGATCAGCTGAATACCCAATTGACTGACATGATGTGTAGACAAGTGCCATGTTCAAAGGTAACGACAAACAACTGCCATTATTTACAAAATGATTCCCTTCCCATTTCCCCATCATGGTTGATGAGTGCCTCTTTTTGGTTTTACGAGTTCAAAGAGGGTAACAAAAACTCGATATAGCTTGTCGGAATACAAGTCCAAACTCATATGTTTTATGAACTTGAGAGAGGAGGGGTTTGTTCCCAAAATGGGCCTCTCAATGTTTAATTTAACGAGTCCACTAAAAGAAAACTCGGTATCATTCATGTTTAGAGAGTATGAACAAATATGGAAGAAGACTCCACAGGGGTCCTTTTTCATATGATTTAGTCCCTAAGGCCGGAAAAAGTATAAAATCATACCTTAGGGAACTCTTCCAGTCATGATTGGTTGGACTGTTCCTTTTTCGTAAATAGTCCTATCCGAACCGAAAAAGAGATAACCTACCATCGGACAAACGACCCTTTAAATAATTTAACGAGCGTGAAGAAGACAAGATCGCTCGACGATCTTTTCTTATTTTAGGGAGCCTGAAAAGAGTTTAAAGAGAACTCCATGAGGTTTCTTTACACAATGTCACTTTTTACGAGCCTAGAAAGAATCAGAAATGGACTCGACGATCTTTTCATGTTCAAGGAGCCTGAAAAGGAGGTGAAAAGAAGACTCCATGATGCTTCTTTACACAATGTCAATTTTTTACATGCCTGGAAAGAAATTGAAATGGACTCGGACCTTTGATACTGGGTTTAAAGAGCGTGATCAAAGTGTCGTAATAAACACTCATTGACCGTTTTCGTTTTATGAAAGTGCAAAAAAGCCATAAACAAACTTCCAAAGCTTCTTTCTATAGTTCTCTTATCCTGCAATCGACTCATAAACAAGTGATAAATACATTTATAACCAACATTGAGGGATTACGACAGATAAACTTTGACTAAAATATGATTTTATATAAAAAATATAGTATGTCAGACCCAAAAATGCCTATATAAGTCATGTAAATAGTAAAAAATCAAATCATTTCACTATTTACCCGTAATAGAGAGCATTTGGAGTACTTTCTTAGCCAGATCTTCAGCAGCTGATACTGGGAGTTCCCACCGTCAGTTGCAGGTAATAGCTAAAACCCTACTCTTTCATTTCATAGCATTTATTTTGAGTTTTGATGGGGTTTTGGGCTCATTTGGAAAGCCCTAAAACCTTAAAAGTGGGCACCGCGCCTACCCCTTGTGGGATACGCGGTGCCTCCTAAGAACCACGCCTATAACATAGTTGACAGGTGGTGCCGGCCGTGGAGATTTTAAACTAATAGCATGAGCAATATAAAGTCATTCTTTTGATTTTTAATGATTAGGGATGATTCTAATGCATGCTATGAATGTTTTTGACAGGTCTTGGTTGCTCAAAACATGGTGATATGGAAAGAAAGATCACATAATAATGATGATGCTTTTGCCAAGAGAAATGCGGGTTGTATATCCGCATTACGGGACTGTGGGCTCCTGAAGTTCTTCCGGACCCCAAGCATGGTGTCACGAGCAGTTACTGGAGCACATGCTGTGAATGTGGAATCCATAGCAGCAGTACTTCAAGGTGGGGGCCCATATTCTTACAGTGGAAGTAGAGGATATCTACTTCTTGACTGGCCTCTCAAGACAGGGTGCCCCCATCTCATTGACAGGTTCCCGTGGAGGGGATATTACCACTCGAGAGCTTATAGATCGTCACTGTGCTCCAGGGACGAGGACATCGGGGAAGAAAATCCCCATCAGAGCAGTGACAGATGGGCATTTATGAACCATCCTATTTACTATGCATAGGGTGGACGGGAGTCAGGGTGTGCACCAGGCTTCTAGGGCACACATGATGTATGCCATAGAGGCCATGGAACCCATGGTATTCAACTGGGCGGAATCCATGCTTCCAATATTCAAATATCAGCTGACTAAGTGTTGGCAGAGAGAGCTAAAGCAGTTTGGATTTGGTTCCATTTTATATTTCTTCTTCTTCGAGCGGGTACCACAGATGAGACCTCAGGTGGTCTTTCGGAGTCTGAGAGCATGGGAGCCCCGTATGCTGAGGTGGGTCCAAGTCATGGCTCATACAGGAGCAGGTAGGGGAAGGGTGAAGTTCAGTGACCTGTTCTTCAGATGGCTCCGAGATCAGATCCTCATGGTTGAGGATTATGCTTACACAAGCACGGACTTCACCAGAGATCCTGACCTACCACTCCCACCTGGAGGACAGTGGGGCAACATCGGTAAGAGGTAAGAAACCCTAAAATGGATGAAATTTTTTTATGCTTTTTAATGTTTTATATTTTTTATGTTAAGTGACAAGACCTGTATATTCTCATGCAGATGTTGGAGCAATGCGACCTAGAGGAGCTTCTCCATTGGATAGACGAGCTGGAGCCGGCTTTGTACCATCGAGTGATGATATCACCGGGGAGCTAGAGGAAAACCTAGAGAGGTTGACCTTGGATATCCCAAATGCTACCATTGATGACCTCCCGATGAGATATCAGAGATCCATAGCGGGAGTACCGGGTCGATTCAGTAGGCTGTTGCGTCGAGTAGCTCGAGCAGTGATGTGCTATCACGAGCACCACTAGTGTATGAGATATGTACTGAAAGTTGACAGCTTCAGGATTTTGTATGATGATTTTGCCTGAAAGCCTATGTGCTTCAGATGAGGTCTCGGGACCTATTTTTTGTAAACTTTTTCGTATATATATATATACAGACTTTTACCTAGTGTTTATATGTCTCAAATGGTCAATGTATTTTACATGAGTTTTATGTGTCTTTAAATGTCATGAATGGGAAATATGCCAATCTAGGATGTAATTAGCCAATGAGTCAGCAACTACATTATGTTCCCTAGGGATATGCCTATAAGTGGTGGTTTGAAATGATCTTTCTAGCAAACGTACTCTCTAGAAGAGGCAGAGGAGCACAGGGTTTCTAATGGTGTAAACATGGTTTAAATGGCAAACCACAAGTTGTGAGTCCATCAAGACTACTAGATCACGAACATCTTGGGAGGCAGCTTTAGTCAGAATATTGATGATTGCTTCATACTTGGTGATGTTATTAGTAGCAGGACCTATACAAACCGCTCCTGAACTGACCAAATCTTTAGTTAGGGAATAGAGGACCCAAGCAACTGAGGCGAGATTCAAGGTGTGGCGGCAAGCACCATCAGCAAAGTCGTAGAAAGCCATCTGCATGAACAAAACATGGTATAAACAGATGTAGACACTAAACTCAAAACCATCTTGAAAATACTAAAAGCACACTGAAAGTCAATCAATATACATATATACAAGATACTATCCAAGAAAGACCTAGGCATAGTACATTTTCAGGTACAACCCATTGCGAGGTTTCCCTAAAGGGATTCCATCATAATCAATGAGCTCGTAGGCTCCTTTCTCTAAAACCTTAGAAATGACGAAAGGTCCGTACCACATGGACTCGAACTTACCCTTCCCTAGTTTGTCATATCTCTGATCATAAGTCAAGACTAGGTCACCCTTGTTAAAGACACGAGGTTGGACGGATTTATCATAATGCGCCTTAATGCGTTTCTTATGTGCCTTATTAGCCAAGGCAGTATCTCTCCGAGTCTCGTCAAGGTTATTCAAGTACAAAATTCTTTCTTCCTCTGCGGAAGTGTCTGGGAGAAGTTCGATGACAAGTTGTAAAGATGGAATCTGACATTGAATCAGTAAGACAGCTTCGAGTCCATAGACAAGCTGGAATAGGGTGAAAACAGTGGTTATTTTCACCGAAGTCAGATAAGCCCTAAGAGTAGAGAAAATAACGTGGTTCCAGTTGGATTTATGATCTCCATCCATCCGACGAAGCATAGTTTTCAAAACTTTGGTAATGGCCTCTACCTGACCATTAGCTTGTGGATAATACGGCATAGACTTTTCATGGCGAAAACCTAGCTTGGCACTTAGTTCCTCCATCATTTGATAATGGAAATGGGATCCGTGATTAGTAACGATGGACTGCGGGACTCCAAATCTATCTATGATATGATTGAACAAGAAGAGAACTACAGTCTTACCATCTTGTGTGTATGTAGGCATGGCCTCAGCTCATTTTGTGAAATAATCAATGGGTACGATGATGTAACCATGCCCCCTAGCTGAGGTAGGCTTACAATGCATGAAGTCAATCCCCCATTTGACGAATGGGCCAATGGCAATGATGGGGTGTAGTGGAGCAGGATGGGTGCACTTTTTAGGATAAAAGTGTTAACAAGGTGGGCATTTCTTAATAGCCTCATGACAATCTTTGAAGACAGAAGGCTAGAAATAGCTAGCGCGAAGGATTTTCTAGGCTATAGCCATCCCAGATAAATGATTGCCACATGCTCCAGAGTGGCAATCATTCAACACATGTTCAGCCTCCTCATGGGGGAGGCATCGCCGGAGAATTGAGTCAATCCCACATCTATACAAGGTATAATTCAGGATGAGATAGTATTTCATGTGGTGACGGATATGGCGGCGATCATCGCGGGATAAATGTGGCTGAAATCATTGTGTTTGGAGATAAATAAGCAAATCTCCATACCAAGGATCGGTAGTGCTTATTAGGAACAAAAATTCATCCCGGAATGAATCACTGGGCTCATATTCCGTCGAAGCACAGGGAAGATCACACATAAGCTCTACAAAGACCAAGGATTTCTTTGATGTGGCTTTGGCAAATTCTAGATCAAATTCCTGAACTATGACTATCCAGCAGGAGTACTTTCCCCCGAGCACCTGACGAGTCAGGATGTAATACATCGGGTTCTGGTATGCCAATACAATGGTAGTGCGGAGCATAATGTAGTGACAAAACTTTTGTACAGCAATAACTGTGGCCAATGCTAACTTTTCCACATGTGAATAGCGAGTTTTAGAATCCATGAGATTCTTACTGGCATAATAAATCACGTGCTCCTGACCGTGGAGATTTTCCTACACTAAAACCATAGCAATGGTAGTAGCGGAGGAAACAATATACAAGAGAAAGTCCTTTGAATAATCTGGGGGGTGTATCACGGGTGAATGAGTCAGAGCATGCTTAAGATTATCAAAGCCGCATTGGGCCTGGTCATCCCAGAAGAATGGAGTATTCTTCTTGAGGAGATGCATAGAACCGTGCGTTTTCTCTGCGAAATTGCACATGAAATGACGGAGAAAGTTTTCCTTCCCCTGCAAACTTTGGATTTCAAGGAGATTAGTTGGGGTTGGTAGATCTAAAATGGTGGCAATTTTCAAAGGATCGATCCGGATGCCATCTTTGGATACCACAAAACCTAGTAGACGTCCCGTCTCAACGTAAAAAACACATTTATGCGGATTGAGTTGTATATTATAATGACGACATCTCAGGAATATCTCTCTAAGATCACCAGGGTGGTCCTCCCGTTGCTGTGAATGAGCAGGAAGGCCATGAAGGTACGGTTCAACAATATGTTTAATGTCGTGAAATGCATAGGACATCGCACGCTAGAACTTGGCTCCAACATTTTTCAAGCCAAAAGGTAACTTCTTATATGCAAAGGTCCCCCATGGGCAAATGAATGCCGTCTTATGCTAATCAGAGGGTAATATCTCAATATGATTATAGCCAGAGAAGCCATCCATGAATGAAAAAATGACACTTCTAGCACAGTTGTCGATAATCTGATCGATGTGCAGAGTAGGAAAGTTGTCCTTGGGACAAGCTTTATTCAAATCCCTAAAGTCGATACAGACTCTAATGGTTACCTGCTTTTTATTGACAGGGACAACGTTCTATACCCATTCCATCAGGGGTACAAGATAAATAAACCCAGCTTTGAGAAGTTTCTCAATTTCAGCTTTAATAGCTGCGGCCTTCCAAGGATGGACTTGCCTTAGTTTTTTCCTGACAGGTTTAGCCGTGGGATAGGTTTTAATCTCATGGACCATAATGGATGGGTCAATCCCCAACATCTCTTCGTAGGACTAGGCAAAAATATCACGAAATTCTTTGAAAAGTGCCTTATAGGCTTCAAATTCATCTGCCGAGTGGTTTTGCCCAGCATGAACATGCTCGATAGTATCAAGCTTGGCTGATATGTCAATCGGATTCGTTTGAGTAATGTTACAAAGGTTTCCTTCAGAATCTGTATCTTGCAACAATATAGGACTTTGGGGTACGTTGACAATATCAGTAGGAAACAAGGATGCACAATCATGGCTAACCGAACTGGTGTTGGGGAGGAACATGGATCTATGATGGTGATCCTCCCAAATGGACTCATCTGTATTCATGATCTCCATAATGGACTCATCGGAAGGGAAATTCTCAAATAGATAATATAGAATAGGAAGAAAAGGTTCTAACCAGTACGGTAAATGGTAAGGATCCAAAGCCACTAGATGAAGGTCATCCGTGTGATCATCGGACAAGGTTTGAATAGCGTCATACAGTGCTTCGTGTGAACTCAATGAGGTGGACTCAACAACATGTTTACCCTTAGGCTCATAATCAAATGAGGCGATCATATGGACTGTCACGGTATCTGTGCTAGGAGGAGTAGATGGAAAAATCCCCATAAGGGATGAATCCTTCAACATGCCTACCCCAATTGACTGGTAAGGAGGAGGGGACTGGCCTAACATGGGGATGTTATTAGCCGTGGAAGTAGTAACATCTAGCATATAGAAATCAAGCTGATCAATAGTAACAATTCTCCCTAGATCTGCAAATTGGACTGTTTGGAATACTATTGAGGCGACAGTAGTCACGACATAGAACCAATTTCTTCCTAGAAGGAGGTTGTAATCTAAGGGGGCATCTACCACTTCTACTTGAATGGAAATGGTTTTTCCCCTCAGCTCAACCGCTAGGGACGATATGAGACCATGGGGTTGGAAACCCTGTCTGTCAAAGGCTTTAAGGGTCGTAGGTGATGTTACAAGCTCGGGAGAGATGAGAGCCTTCCAACAAGACAGAGACAAAATCGAGGTTGAAGCTCCTTCATCTAGTACCGTTCGAAAAACTTTCTTTCCAACTACTTTCGTAATGATCTGAAAAGAAATTTTTTGCGGTAACCTAAACTTATAGTTCTCAACATTGAAATGAATCAAGTTAGTATTATCTGGGTCTAAAGATCCTAATGTTGTTAACAAGTCTTTGCGTTGTGTAGGGAAACTTTGGAGTACTTCTAAGGTAGACATGGCATAACGTGCCTGAGCGAGATCTTCAACTACATTATAAAATTGACCAGCTCAGGAATTAGGGTTAAATACTACCTTCTGAAGAGTACTCTTAATTGGATGCAAAATCATGTCGAGAGTAGGCTTCTCGATAGATATGGGGACAGTGGACGAGGATTCAGGAGAATTAGTAGAGGGAGCTTTCCCTGAAGAAAAATGATCTTCTTTTTTATCTATGAGTTTGTCATAATTCTGACTTCGAGTTTGCAGATTGATGGTATCTGAGGACATCATACGAATTTCCTCTGACGAACTAGAGTTACCCTGATTAGACATGTGGTCTATCAGTTGTTGTTGAGAGGGAAAAGGATCCATAAGTATTGTGGGTGCGGGATTGGACTTCAGATACTGGGAGATTTCATCCCGACGAGGACACTCCTTTGAAAAATGGTCACCTCCGCATAGCAGACAGGGATATTTCTCCTTTCTTTTCCCTTTATCATTATCACTGTTGGTTGGTCTTGGAGTCTCCTGTTGGTTTCTAGGTTTTTTATTTCTATTTTTACATTTCTTTTTAGTATTACCCGAGGTTTGAGTAATTTGAATAGATTTGGCCTCGACGGAAACCTTAGGAGTCGAAGGAGTAGGGGTGGCATTTTGGGGTTGCTTGGCAGGTTTTGCTACTGACGGGGACTGGATTGAACCAACAATCCCATCAACAGGTACTTCTATTGGTGGCTTGGCGGGATCAGTGCTTGGGAAAGGAGCTTGAGGAATCAAGTCATAAAGGGTTCCAGATTGGGAATAGACCAAGTCTAGATACTGGGCTCGACTAATAGCCTGCTCTTCAGTAACAGCACCGCCCATAGCCACATCTCGGGAAATAGGAGGCAATAAGGATTTGGTAAACCAATCAGCTAATAACTGATCCGGAATAGGGGCCTTAATAAGCCTTCTCCGCCTTCACCACTCGTGATTATGATCGGATATGTGGGTGGAGGTGTTCTGTCGCAAAGAAGTTAAAAGATCGATGCCCATTTCATAACGAATAGGGAGCTGAAAGTGTATAAGAAACACGGTTGCCAACGAGCCCAAATCCACAAACGAATGTTGTGGGAGTTCAATGTACCACTTCGCGGCTATACCGGTCAAAGTTCACTGAAAGATTCATAACCGAACGGAGTCATCCATGAGTGAGTTTGAAGAACACCACAAATGGAATGTCATAACATGGTTCTTTGGATCGTCTCCCTGCTTCCCATCAAACTTTGGGATATCCAATGGTAACTTTACGGGAATGGGAGGCCACGAGGGATTGTGTCAAATGGGCTCATTAATCAACTTGGACAAGTCTGGTAAGTCCAAAGTTGCTAGGAAAGGTAACTATAGGTTGGGTTGCACATACTGGTAATATTGATATGGCATATAATTACCAGTAGGACCATAAGTGGACTGAAAGATAGGTTGTTGTGACGAAGAGCTGCCAGAAAATCCGCCTGCAGGGGGTTGATTTCCAGGATCAGGACTACTAGGACCACTAGGGCCTCCGAGAGGAGGACCACCAGGGCCACCGAGACCACTAGGACCACCAGGACCACCAGGAGACGGACCACCAGACCCTCCGGAGCCACCAGGAGGTAAGCCTCCAGAGCCTCCAGAACCACTAGACGGAGGGACACCAGACCCTCCAGGGCCATAAGGAGGAAAGCCACTAGGCCCCCAAGGACCACTAGGACCGTAAGGAGGAAAGTTTCTAGATCCTCCAAGACCATTAGGCCCCCCAGGGGGAGGACCTCCATAAGGTGGTCCTTCGGCACCTCTCGCAGTATGTATAGGTATCCCCCCCATAGCTGGCATGTAAGACCATTTGGGTTTCCCCCATGGCGTAAAAGTGTTATAGGGTATGGAATTCCAGCATAAGGAATCCCTGTAGGATTAGGTGGATGATTAATATTACCTACAATTATGTGATAACCATAACCTCTAGAAGATTGAATGGTTACAGGTTGTGCCCCCGAGGGCTGACCTGAACTAGATGGGGGATTAGCTGCATTAGTATGGGTGGAAGGGACATAAACTATAGATGGTTCTATATTAGAGGTATGTCCTTGACTAGGCACAATTCCGATGTCAGATAACGTAGGTTGTGCCAAGGGTTGCCCGCCGGCACTAGAAGGTATTGAGGAAACGAGAATTGAAGGTAGAGCCCTAGGTACAGAAGCCTTGGGAAGATTAGGAACATACATAATATGGGAGGTGGTTGAGGTGGTATTTTGACCTGGGTTGTGGGGTGTTATTGGACAATCTATAATCGGTTCAATGGGTCTCGTAGAATCGGCAAGTGAACGATATCCCACAGGAACAGATGTGGAATGTGATGGTGTCGGGCCTAATAGGTCATCTATTTGCTTGTCAATATCCTGTGCACGGAGAATGGTAGCACGGTATTGCCTACGTTATTCTTCATCTTTAGAATAGTTTAAACGGGTGCCAAATGAGGCAATGGCCTGTCCTATAGGGGTATCCCAAAATGGAGCATTGGGACCAAAATCCGAACGGGTAGTATCATCAACATGACCTTCCATGGGAGAATGGAACGATGTATTTCCCTGAGAAGACTGTTGGAACAAGGGAGGCGAGTGTGAAGAATATGTTCCTCCACTTTCTGCAACCACATTATCTCCCACTTGGGAGGTGGTAGTAGCTCCTTGGTCAATAGATTCCATTGGATTTTCTCCTAAACCAGGAATAAAATCAGGTGGAAAGCCCCGTACTCTTCTGGACTGTCTTAACTCAGCCAGTTTGTACAGTTCCTATCTAACCTAGGGTCTGAAAAACTAGAAAACACACCAAAAAAACTTTCCCTACTTAAGCTATAGGTCAAAACAAGCACACTTAAAATGATAGGAGGAGTTCAAAAAGTTAGGTCTCTCACTAGGATTGTCAAGAAGGTGCCACTCACATTATACCTTGAGGCTACGTGCGTAGTAATCTCCCCGAATGCTGTTTTCGGTGTATGGTTCCAAGCAAGATGGCCAAAGGGCTACTCTCAGATAGATAAGTTATCATAGTGGGGTTTCCCGATATACTCAAGGTACGTGGGAGGTTGGATCGGTAGTAGTGCTGTCTAATGCATAATCGTACACAAGGGGCCTTCCGATATACAATAGAGTATGTGAAGTACCTTTCTATATACCTCAAGGGTACGTGAAAGGCCGTTCAATATACCAATGGTACGTGGAAGAACCGTGCGAGTCCCAGAATGTAATGCGAACAAATAACGACAGCTCCTACGCTTAACGATGCCTGAACACGTCTCTAACCTATCACTCCAATTGCTACGTAAATTTTAAACTATAACTACTATTGATTTTAAAGTGGACAGTTAGGTGAATGCATGATGTTTTGACAGAAAAGTAAAACCATGCAGTATGCTTATTCAAAATATTTCACTTTACCGTTCAGTATGCCTACTTACGGGATGGAAAGAGAGTATTTTCTTTTGTTTCAAAACCAAAAATACTTCCAAACAATAGTCTTGAACACAAAATCAAAGACAAGCAGCACTTTCCAAACTAATTTCTCTTTTCTAAAAGCAATAAGAAGGGGGAGAATCTCTTTTCCTAAAAGAAAAACAAGAAGCACACTACATGCAAATGCACTCTATTTTTTCAATTTTCTCTCAAAACATAGGCAAATCTAACTTAAAACTACCATATTTTTTATTTTGATTGAGATAGTACTAAATGCATAAGAGACAAAAGAACATGAAGAGCTTGAAAGATTGTAAATCCAATCAGAGATCTAATGTCTAACGCTCAATGATGATAACCTAGTCTCAGTTAGAATTTTCTTTTTTAGAGGAAGGAAAAAGAAGTTCTCTATGCAAACAAGAAATTAAACTAAGATGCTAATCAAATGTTCTTCTTTTAGTCTATATAACAGAAATGAAAAGAGATCTTACTATCACCCTAAGCTTTTCAAAAAACAAGAAATCCTTTCGCAATCACAACCAACAAGTACCAAAGTGTATGAACAATCAAAAAGTCTAATCTAGCTTTTGAATTTCCCAATCAAACCAATCTTAAACCATAAAATTTCAAACCACAAGCATCAGATTCTATCACACAAGCCTGGCAGTGCAGGACTGAAAGTAAAACAACCCAAATTTTTACAAAAAATGAGGAAAAGGAGGTCTTGGAATGATTCCTACCTGGCACCGCGCTTCTCAGGTGTTGACAGAGTGGTTCTATCCCAGCACTGCTTCTCGCCAATGGAATACAGGTGGTGGCACTGCATACTGCCCACTCTATTCAGGTAGTGGCACCACTTCTCGTACACTGCATAGGCATGGTTCCCTATAAAAATCCAAAACAAAAAGAGAACGATAGATCATGTCAAAAAAAGACCAGATCAGGGTAAAGGCTGATAGATTGAGTATAAAAACAGAGCATAAAAGGTTGAAATGATTCAGATCTAAATAGATCTGGAAGTTTCAAACCCAAATTCACTAAGTCAGATAGCATATCTGACTGAAGAGAGTTGGAGAAGGAGACTAGATTTGGACAAGAGTTGAAGAACTTAGGAAGATCAGAATAACTGATACATATATCCCTAGCGAAGTCACCAGATTTGCTAGTAGGAATATTTCACCTTCTACAGACAGTAAGGTGTTTCACTGGTCTAAATGGTTTAGATCCAGAACAAATGAAGGACAAAAGTTGAAGACCCTCCCTGGATGTCGTAGATACCTGGAATGTGATGCTTTGATAGTAACCCTGTGTACTTACAACCAGATTAAACACGCAAACACATCAAAGCTTCCAGAATATAATCTACTAATCCATGTTAGTGACTAAGGAATATAACAACATATACGTGTGAAATCAAACAACAACAGTAATGTGGGATGGAAATCAGCTTTGCATTAAGATAAAATGGAGAAATTTACAACCAATTAAGCCTTAGTGTTGACATGCATCTCCATGAAACCAAACACTCTCATCCCTATAAGCTCCAACTTTGTTCTATATGCTCTCCAATGGCTTGGGCCAACTGATCAATCCAACAGCATAACAATACTTCAATGGTTCTCCCCTTAACCATGGACATGAGCTCATATTTATAAGGATCAATGGATAGGGATGGTTGAGAGATTTGTGGATGAGGTGGCCTCTAAGATCCTAGGATGGGGGATCTCGATCCCAACTGACCCACAATGACAGGGACAAGGGAGGATACGAGGATCATGATCTAGAAGCCTCGAGAATCCTCTCTTTTTCCCCTTTTACCTAGGGTACCGCTTTTCTCCTTTAATGACAGAGCAGTTCAGGTAAGAAACGCTTATGGACTAAGGGCCATAAGCGGTGGCACCGCTTGTGGCTAACAAGAGATAGGCAGTGCGAGCAAGGAACCGCTCATGGCTAACAGGGAAAGCGTGGTGCTGAGCATTTTTGTGAAAGATTAACAAATGGTATGAGTTTCCACTCCAAGTGCTGGGATTAAGGGCAAATAGGTATGTTAAAAGTCTTATCACATGATGGTGACAGGATTTTGGTATAACAGGGAAACCATAAAGGAAAAACACCGCAACTTCCTCAGAGATAGAATGATCACTAATGGCAGCAATAGAACCCAAAGATAGAAAATATGATCTCCAACAATTGTTCTCTCTCTCACTTATGTGTGCACATCCTCTCTCACTCATGCGCCCCAGTTGAGTGAGTGTGTGTGACAAATAGAGAGGCTCACTCTATATTTATATTCTTTTGTTCACTTAATATTTGACTCAGTTACGTAGGATCGAGTAATCCTAACTTAGTTATGTAGGCTCAAGTAACCACAACTAGGGTACTAATGACCTGACTTACAATGGAGGGGACTAACTCATGATTTTTAGTAATTATCCCAATAGGAACATTGGGGTAAGGAAATACAAGTGATTCTCCCGATAGGAGCATATTTGATTAATGAAATACAATATATACAAGTGAATACATTCCAAATTTACAAATACATCAACACTGGTTGCAAGCCGTTCAATGTGTGTTTTTCCCCATTGACTAAAAACTGCATCCAAAGTTCAACAAAATACCATATGATGGGTCCACGTGTGTGTAACCACTAAGCACCCAAAACCACATCATATCTATGTAAGGGAAAGGAAAACATGTTGAAGCGCAAGTATTAATCTCTAATAGAGATACACACATTGTGACAATCCCCCTTGCAAGGTAAGGTGCCCCCATTGGAAATCATGAATTCAAACATGGAGTAAGGACAAACAAAACAATCAGCCTATTTGGTGATCTGAGGGTCAATGAAGTTATGAGTGCTACAAGAATCAATGAGTATGGGAAGAGGGATCTTCTTGAAGACACCCTTGACCCGCATGGTTTGTGGGGTGATGAATCCAACTAATGCATGGAGAGATATCTATGGGTGGTCGTCTCTAGAATCAGGGTCAATAGGCGGCTGCTAAATGTCAACCTGATCATCTAATGGATCCTGAGCATCTTCACAAATTTCAGGTGTAGGTTGAGAATACACATCCAAGAGATAGATAATTTTATCAGCACATCTATGTCCCCGGTTGAATTTGTCATCACAATTATAAAAAACCCTTTTTCTCTACGTTCCCGCATATTGAATTTAGACAAATGCTTGATAGGAGTGGTTCTAGGAGCTGGCGTGATTGGAGGTCTTTGGGAAACCATATTTATGAATGGAACAAAAGTGTATTTGGAGCGTTGTGGAGTTATTATCTTGTCCTCCACCAACTTAGCAAACCCCAAAGATTCCATAATTGTGCTGGGATAGAACATTTTAACCTCAAATTGGATTGCCTCCTTTAGACCACTGATAAAACAACTCCTATAGAATGCATTGGACAATCCTTCGATGTGATTAGCCATTTTATCAAATTAAGTTCGATTCTCTCTCGGAGTTCCATTTTGGCAAAGTTTAATGAGTTCTCATGTGAAGTCATCAAAAGTACTAGGGACGAATCGTTGCAAAAGGAGTTGGAAAAAAATGTCCATTTTGGCTCTTCATGAGTCTTAATGGACCAACGGAACCATTGAAGGGCTTCATGTTCCAAATGAAAGGATGCGAGTGGGACTTTGTTGACATCAAAAGTGTTATGTAGACTAAAATATTTTTTTCCTTGTATATCAGACCAGTCAGATCATCACCATTGAAGCAAGGAAAATCAAGCTTCGACCCACAAGAATTGTTGGAAGAAGAGAAACCAGTGTCTATAGAATATTTTGGCCATTGCCTATTATTCATGGCTAAATGTTGAAGATGGAGGATGAGAATGTTTTCATCAAGATCTTGGAGTTTGGTCTTGAGGGCAGAAAGTTCATATTCCATTTGTTTATTTTCTCCTACACGGGTGAAAACCATAACCAAGAGTTTTTTTTGGGGGGGAATGGGTAGAAAAACAAAATCAAATTTTTTTAGAAAAGGAAAATTTGGAGTTGGGAAAAAATCTCATGGGTAATTGCTGTTTGACTAGGTTTTGGACACTTTCTAAGAGACAAGGAAGCTGAAAATGGGAATTTTAAAAACGGGGTGAAAGAATGGGAAAAATTTTCAAAGAGGGGAAAGGAAGCATAAATAGGAAATGAACACTGTGGTAAAATTTGAAGGGGATTGGGTGAGAATCGAAGAAGTTATGGAAAACCCTAAAAATAGACAAATGTGATATTTCTGGCTTCAGAAAGTGGAATTTGGGATAGGTTCCTTAAGGAAGGAAATATGCAGAATGGATTTGCAGGGATTCTAGTCAATTTTCAAGGGAAATAGAGCTAAAGAAAAGAAGATATGGAAAAAAATAGAAATTTATACTCGTTTTTTTGGGTGGAATTGATTTATGAGGGCTCTAGACAGATGAAATCTTCGATTTATCAATTGGCAATAGATATGCACCCCAGGTATGTTTGGATTCCTAAAGGTGCATGGGATTCGCTCGACCACCAATGTTGTCTGACGACTTGTGTATTGGGTAAATACCCTTCACTCCATGGCTCAAGTAAAACTGATAATCGTTTTGCCACAATCATAATCTCTTGGTTTCCCACAAAGAATCAAAATGGACCTTACGTGTTTAATATCTTATAAATAAATATTAGCAAAACTACAAATTAAATCGTTGGTGAACATCAATAGAGGCTACCACTTGAAAAGTGTTATCTCATTTACCTTTCATAGTAAAATGTCACATCTATTCTGCATTTAGGTTTAATTCAGTTCCCTATTATAAAGAGACAATATCCAATCCACACTCTCTGCCATGAATTTGTCCTTCTTTCTTCATAGATATGCATTTTATAAACTTATCTAATCTCAACTTTGTCACAACCATTGCTGGAATGGGAACACCTCTGTGCAGATTTAATGTATAGACTATCCTTTGAGAAGGAACACAAGCTTTGTTATTACAAAATATTTTCTACTTTTAACTTGGTATTGAACTTTAGCATGACCAAGAGGAGATTTAGAGCTCTTGGCTTACGTTCCAGGATTTACTAATATATATATATATATATATATATATATATATATATATATAACTTGTGAAGTATGATTTGGTATCAGTAGAGATTTCAGTCTCTTGTATGAAACCCGAACCATTGTTCTTAGTAATTGTAGATAACCCGGTCGAGGCTCAGCCTTTTCCAAGATTTAGTTTTCCTTGGGTGTCTATATATTCATTGTTTGGACTCTAGTTCCACCCTTAGAGAGGGGATTTGCATACCTTCTATTTTTCTTACACATTTAATGTTGATTCAAATAGATGAATGGCCTATCTATTGTGAACTAATGTTTTGTGCACATATATGCTATAAATTAAGCCTTCCCGATTTTTTGATGGACAGACATACTAGTAAGATTAGTGTATGTAAGGATTTTATATTGAAGATTGTGTATTTTATATCTTCTACTTATTGTAACCCAAACTTGAATAAATGTAAAGATTGTGTATTTATTTGTTCATGATTAAAAAGTAAGCCTTGTGATAAGGCCATAGTTATTTTGAAAGCGTTCTCTATAAAAGAGACGGAGAAAATTAAGTTAGTAGGGAATCTACTACATAATTGTAACCTTAGTAATTGGTTAAAGTAATAAAATATTAACAAATTCTTCGTGGATGTAGCCCCATTTGGGGTGAGCCACGTATATCGGTGTCTCTCTCTCTTGCAGTTTTATCTGATGTGATTTTATTACTACAATTTGATTTAATTAAAGAATACTTATTTCTCTGTTTGTATGTATTAAAAGGATTATGGATCATGTTATTCAAAAATAGATTTTAAGATGTTGCACATGAGAAGCATACAATTGTTCATGTTATAAAGAGATTATCTAGATAAGGATTTTTATGTTGGTCTTCAGATATAATAATAGCGTATCAAATTAAACATCCTTTTATGTGCATGAATATAGATTTGTTTTTTTATCAATAATGACCAATAATCATTGGTATGAATTGATTTATAGAAACTGTATGATGCGTTAAGCACTTTCATCAATAATGACTAAGTAATGATAAGAGATGATATTTCTTAGTTAAGTATTGAACGTAAAACTTTAGGTTTTTTTTAACTCATTTTGTTTTGTTTCGCTTAGTATTTCATGATGCAAAATGAATAGTTAAGATACAAGTGCTTGTACGAACATTATGAGTTGTTTTAAGATAATATTACTGCATTTATTTTAATATTTCTTGAGAAATTTGGGTATGTTACAAATGGTATCAGAGCAGGTTTACAACACTCAAACCTAATGGACTCATCTATATATAGGTATGTTGTGAACCTTGTGATTTGAATACTAGACTTTATGATTGGCATGAAAGATGTATAAAGAATATTGCTTTCATATTAACCTTGTTAAAGTACATGAACTAGTTCGCTTAGAATTATGTGCTTGAATGCATGAAGTTGGTTGCATAACTGAATGCAAATATCCATGCATGAAGAGTGATGTTTTGTTGGGAGTTTGACAAGGTGATATGTTTTAGACTATGTGTTAACATGTATCCAATATGTTACTTTCATAAACTTAGATACACTATAGTGGAAATTTTATACAAATTGATTGTATTTTAGTGTTAAGGTTTGTTATAGTTAAGATGCCTTACAAGGATAAGCGTAGTTATGTGACAAGGCTTAATACTAGAAGCTAATAATATTTAAAAGGGTAGGCTCAATTAAATGACATGACCTAATGTCAATGTTTAATTTAAGAGGATTATGTTAAGGTTAAAAATAGGTAGAAGATAAAGTTTAGCTAAGTAACTATAGCATGTTACCAATGGGGATTATTAAGATAAGGGACTTAAACCATCCTATGGCATTATTATTAGATTTTTTTATATGTGTAATGATAAAGAACACGGACTAAGACTTTACCCATGACCTAATATATTATGTAGACAACAATTCTAACGTACTTGGTTTGTTTGGTTAAAGGTTACTAGAAACAATACAAATCTACGTTAACAATGTTTCACCATGTCATTTGTATAATGGTATGTTACTTTACAAGTTTAAGTATAATTCATTGAAATTATGTTAGAGAGGTTGAATGCGTGGTATCAATAATTCAAGTTAAGGATGTTGAAGAGGTAACAGGGTGAAGTAAAGTTATAAGTAACATCAAAATCTTATAGGAAATAAGGAATACATCTTGCATATTATGCACATGATTGAAAGATATACACAAGTGTAGTTACAACTACTTTGTCATGAAGGTAATGGATTTCAATTATGCAAAAGAGTAGTTGTTGTATCAAGAGAGTATGGACATCGTAAATAGAAAATTACTGTTATATTTTGTTATTTTATTTACTAGATTATGATGTAAATAATTTTGGCAAGAATTGTGAGTAATGTATGCAGGTGTGTATGGTTACAAGAAGCATCGTCACATGTGAATTGGTAAGATAATTGGAGGCAAACGATGAAATACTCAATGGAAAAAGGTAACATCTATAATCTGTATGATTTTTTGTTTATCATGGAAGGTTAGCAAGATGTTATCATTTGATTAATCAAAATTGCATTTTTGGAGAACATAGTTTGGATAATTCAATATGCTGAGAATATACTTTGTAATAAGTTTGAAAATTTTCTATTTAAGTACTTGAGTATGGCAGCTATAGCATTTTGAGAATGATCAGTTGTGTATAGGGTGTATATGTGATAAAGCAATTGATTTATGCAAGTGATAAAGAGTTGTTAAATATGTTGCTGTAATTGGTAGTGCTTTGAGATTATTGCACGTAATATGGCAGTACCAAAAGACCATAACTGAATAACTGAATATTATATATATAAAACCTACATTAAGAAGATTGAACTTAATACAACTAAAGAGTAATTAGGAAAAGAGTCATGAAACTTTTGAGATGATCATGGGGAACGCCATGTGTTATAAGGCTCTAACTTCTAAGAAGATTTTTCTACACTGAATAAATATTCTCAAGAAAAATTATATAGGATTAAGCAACTTAATGAATATGAAGTAGAAAATTGGTATAGTGTTGAGCTTGTTGGGCTCTAGAGCACCTAAACTGTTTAGTCTCATTCTGCATAATTACAAGATGTACTAAGACTTGGAAACTGAGACTTAATTTCCAGAATACACTAAAATATTGAGATGGTTGAACACAAAATATTTATGAATTAAGTATAGCTTCTACAAAGCACCCTAGGCAGGTGTTAGGATTTGAATTTTTTGATAAGTTAGTACAGAGTTTCTAGTGATCACCCTTGTGAGGTGTTAGTCTTTGTTGAGTGCTCTATGAGATTAATGTCCTAAGAAAAAGAGATACCAATGAGCACCCAGAGGAGGTGTTAAGCTTTGAAGCATATGAAATTTTTGATAAGCTAGTACAGAGTTTCTAGTGAGCACCCTTGTGAGGTGTTAAACTCTATTTAGCGCTTTATGATATTAAATTCCTAAGCAAATAACTATCAGTGAGCACCTAGAGGAGGTGTTATTCTCTTAAGAAAAACTACCAGAGATCACCTAGGTGAGATGTTAGGCTCTTAATAAGAACTACTATAGAGCACCTAGGTTAGGTGGTCGGTTCAATAGTGATATCTTTTGTGATGTTAATATTTCAAGATCTGAGATATGTGGGTTTCTGGGTTCTATGTAGCAGATATGCCTGAGAGTTGTAAAAAATATATGAAGGGTATAATATCCCTGATCTCATATACAGATCAGAGTATTAAATTTTTGCAAATTAGCTTAATGTCTTAAATAAAACTTGAAACATCCAGTTGACTTTTGGAAGCTAAGAAGATAAGGGAAAATAACTGATACTTTTGGTCACAGGGGAAACAGGAAGAGGGATGAAATCAAGTACATAATAGGACTAATAGGAGGCCTCAAAGCTCTCCAAACTGATCTGATAATGGAATGATAGAGACATAAAAACCTGCAAAAAACCTCCTTGCATATATTAAGTATTATTCTTAGCTTCAGTAAGACCTGCAATAGAAGTGGGAAGAATAGGGGAGAAGGGGAACAATGCACTTGGGGCACATCACCAAGATACTAAGGCTCACCACTCATAAATGAAGCTTAATATTCCATCCATTACAAAACATACATTAACCAAATTGTGTGAATGAGCTTGAATTTTTCTTTAATAAAACTCTGGGTGACATGTTTAGCAAGTAGAGGCCAATGGTGACATGTGAGAGCAAGTCAACCACCTAGAAGCCCTAACCCTTGCCACATATGCGCCCTCCTTGAGAAAATTGGAATGTAGGACCATGTGGAGATGTTTCCATATCCATGTCATTCATCAAAATTAGAAAATGCAACCTTCTTAGGCCCATAGTTGCTAGTTTTGTCAATGACAACTTTTTCTGCCTTTCCTGCTTTTCCCTATGACAACTTTTCTAACTTTCCTTATTTTATTATTATAGCTTTTGTCATAGCTTTTGGCCACTTTCCCTTTTCACTTTGATTGATTTTTTCATAGAGTTTCCACTTTCTTAATCTCCTCCCTTGGCAAGTTGGCTTTCCACTTGTGCCTGGCATGGCAAGCTCAATTCCACTTGTTATTTGCACAATTATTAATTAATGGAAATAAAATTAAATAAATGCCTCAATAATGTTTAATTAGCAACATTCTCCTAGGTTAAATAATTAATGCCTCATAAATAATATTTGGACAAAATTCCCTAGGTGAGGTAATTAATGCATATTTTACCCCCCAATGTGTTGGGAATGGTCAACACTTTTAAGTTCAAAATTATGGGGACATGACAGTCATCCCCTCCCAAATCTGCTTGTCCTTAAGCAGAAGCACTCCGTCGTGTTGCAAATTTGTCCACCATGTAGGAGAACCGGAGCATGAACTCATGTGCAAAAATTTCATCAAGCCAACATGTAGAGTTTCTAAAAAAACAAGCAATACCTGGGTCCAATTTCTTGCATTGCACCCCCTTCAGTGAGAATGCCTTCCCACGCAGCTTATCAGCCAAAATTATGCCTGGATCCCATTTCTGCAGCTGTAAGTATCCAAACATTAGAATCCACCATAAAATATTATCATCATAGGAAATGATATTCATGTTGTGGAAATCATACCACTGCATTGAAAACTAGAAATTCTCAATGCAAAGTTAGAAATTTGTCATATTTCCCCACCCAACATTAAGTTCTTTATGTCCTTGATGCACATCAACATTGAGTCTCACAATGATGTTTTTGCAATGAAATAGGTGTGAGTCCCATGTCTATCCCCAATGAGTATAGGCATTGTCCAACAAACAAGGATGCCCAAACTGCTCAAAATAAGATGATGCATCACAATTACCTCCAAAAATGCAAGCAGGAAAAAAATTAAGTGTCCTCTCATCCCACCCGAGAAGGTACTGACACTCCAACCAAAAGGTCCATGTGAACACTTCCAATGACTCAACTCTATGCCACTGGTCATAGGGTACAAGAATCAATCCAATTGTGTGTATTCTCCATCAATACCACTTTATGAAAGATATTTTTTCTCATCAAATCCTCTTGGAAGTTTGCTTGCTTAGCTGCCCTCCATTGCTCATGAGCAGAAATGTTTCTACAAGAAGACTCCATGTGTGACATGCAATCTTCCACCCAATCAATATGTGGTTGAATGGAATCAAGTGACAACAATATGTTCATATGTGGATGATGGGAGGGTGATGGTGCATTCAACAAGTCATCATGAACACCTAGGAAAGCCTCCAGCTCTTCCTGTTACACCAATAAGGAAATTTCCTTCTCCCAATTGTCATCCCCACTTGATGAGGTTGAAATAGAAGTACGGGTAGAACTATGAATCAGATTTATGACATAATTATCCACCCAACTTATGGCTTCCCTATATTCATATTCATATGACTCTTCCATGAATACAGGACTCTTTCTATGAGAAAAATCATCCTTTCTCGAGCAACGTCCATGTGCTTGGAACTCATCATCTGCATCCCAAAATTCCTCCAGCACAAAAAAATTTAGAATGCACCTCATGTGCATGTGTATGGAAGGTATCCAATTGATGCAAATTAAATCTTTGTGGCTTCCCACCTATCAATACAGTGCCATTCACAACAAATAATTTATTTCATAAATTAAACTCTTTACCTCCCACCATCTTCATTCCCAATGTGTCTCTATCCACCCAATCAAAGGATGAACAAGGAATTTTATTTGCTGATCCATATGGAATGTGATCAGCCACCTCCTCTAGATCAAATTCTACCATCCATAAGGGGTTTTCAGAATTCAACTCTTTCCAAGCATATGTGTCAGATAACCCTTCACCAGTGCAAGCAATTCTAGTACATCTTTGATCCACTATTTCTGTGATATTTTTATTTACCCGATCCATGAATAGATGATCATCTTTGATTGTTGATTCAATTGGAATGTCCTCATCCATATTTCTCATAGCTAAGAAATCCTCTATTGCATTCTATATACCAACATGTGCTTGGCCAAAATACTCTTCATCATGGCTCTTCACAAACACTTGCAAATCTGATCCTTCCTCATGGTTTTCCTCCACATGAGGTTCCTACATTAACCCCAAAACATTTACTTCCATGAAACATGAAAGGGGTGACACCTTCAAATCCCTTTGAATTTTACAAATCTACAACTTTGACTCTTGAAGGAATCTTTGTGTGCTCTTCAATAAGTCACTAGTGATCTCCAACTTATTAGCGAGCCTCTTTGATTCTTCTTCTTTCTTCTTGAGTGCACTATGGTACATCTCAGCCATCATGAGGAGATGATATCTATCAGAAAGTAAGTCCATATAGTTCTCCTTCATCTTGTCCATGCCTTCTTTCAGTGCTATTCACTCCCTCGTAAAGGATTCTCCTTCCATCTCTCCACCAAAAGCTTTCCAACAACATCTTGCCACCAAGGCATTGATGTCAGCAAAGTTTTTCATGGATAGCATAAGCTTCTTTCTATCCTCCTTTAGTGATCCACTCAAATTATGTGGCTCACAAACAATATACCAAGGTATCTTCTTCTAATAGCTAGCATACATGACCATTTTTTTTGTGGCATGAATCCACAACACAAAACTCATTCTCGACATACAAGGCAGCCTTTAAATTTTCTGCAAAATCACTTCAATGATGTGCAGTTGAGGGTATCTCTGGAGGTTGGAATGACATGTGATATGAAAATTAATTAGAGACCATCTCATGCCCTATCATTTTAGCTTCATCATGCTGCAAAGGAGTCCAAAATTATGAACTGTGCTACTCTCTCTGCATCAGATTTTTCTCCTTAAATTTTCCTAGTTCATACCTAGTTGGTGGGGGCTTGTCTTCCATTTCAGTTGAAATTTTAGATAATGACTTTAGATAAATTTTGTGTTCTTCTTTTGGATATGATCCAAAATATCCCTTATCATAATTGGAAGTATCACCCTCCTCTGCATTGATTTTGGGTTCACCAACAGGTAAACTACGAGCAAATTCATCTCCCTCACAATTGTCCTTCATTTTGCAGTCCTCATATGCAAGTGAAGTATTTCCATCCTCCCATGGATCAGATGGTTGCAGGTGTACATGGCTGCTGAAAAAATAATAAATTTTATCATCCATGTTCTTAACATTACCATCTTCCCGTACGGATACTATGGTGGCCTGCTCTTCCACCAAAATTTTTACTTCACACCCAAGCGGTGTGGCCTTTTTTTCTTCTTCATTATGTGGCTTAGGAGGTGACTGTAAATCTGGTTTGTGTACATCTTTTGGATTTGATCCAAAATATATATCACCACCCATACATGAACCAACACCTTGAGCAGTGATCTCGAGATCACCCACAAAGAAGTTGGAAATGCATTCATCTTCCATTTCTTTTTCCATGTAGTCACCTTGTAGTGACTTGCACTCCACTTCATGGATATATGCCTCTACCTCATTTCTATTCTCCTCCAAGCAAATTGATACTTTTTCGTCTTTATTGGTACTCATGTCACAATATTTAGAAGCTCTGTTTGAAGAAAAACCAAACAAACTCTTAAAGCTTGAACATGCCAATGGCTTGGATGAATCTTCACCTTTGGTTCCTTCTTCTTCTTATTTTCTCAGAGAGGTGGAAGAACTTGGTTCCTCTCTGGATAGCTTGCTTCTTTTGAAAGAATGCTCATAATCATGCTTGGGTCAGAATCCATACTTGAAATAAATATAATCTCCAAAAGAAAGGTTTGCACAAATATTCCTACCCAAAGTTAGATAGTCCTTGTAGCAGTGAGACATGTTCTCACATGCTTCAATAATCTCTGTCAAGTTTTTCTTAACCATTGGAGAATTAGATCTAATCTCTTACCCATCTGATTTCTAATAGTTTTCATCATATTGATGTTTTGGTAGGCTTCCATTAACATAGTGTATTTCTTCTTCTTCATATCTTCTGCAGTATTCTTCATACTTCTCATCATAGTCATCGTCATAGTATGACATGGATGCAAAATTCTTCACTGAGAGATTTGTTTCCATAGGATGATCCAAGGAAAGATCTCTAATACCAATGTAATATCCCTGATCTGATATGCATATCAGAATATTAAATTTCTGCAAATTATCTTAATGTTTTAAATAAAACTTGCAAACAACTAGTCGACTTTTGGAAGCTAAGCAAATAAGGGAAAATGACTGATACTTTTGGTCACAAGGTAGTAGAGAGAGGGAGGAAATCAAGGAAAGAATAGGACTGATATATTTTCTTCCCTAAAGCATTTATATCAAGGACCATTGAGGTTTCAGAGTCCGCTCCGTGGAAACCTACTTCCATGTTGTTGGGTCACCTAACCGTTAAACTAGGAAGCACTTTTATCATATCCACAACCAGAGGCTTGCATAAAATGAATAAGGTTCTGTTATAAGGTTATGAGATAGTAATAAAAGGTTCATGAAGTTTAATAACAGATCAGAGGCAAAGGAAAATATTTTGCAAGTTGTAAAGGTTAGACTAGCTCATTGGGCATCTCACTAGCTCCATATTCAAGCCTTTCCAAATAGGGTAAGGGTGGTTCATATTCTCTGTTTTGGACTTGGGGGACTTATATATGTCTTTTAATGGCTCATTAGAAAAAGATGGACTTATTTGGAGTCATACAAGTTGAAATATGGAAGTTACAACAAAACTAGTTATTTTCCAATGCAAATCTAGACTAGGTTGACTTAAAATGAGTAAATCTCAGCCATTTCGAATCAGAATGTTGAAAAAATTGTAGAGACTGTAAATAATTATATATCAGAACCATGAGGGTTGAAATAATTCTCATAATATTCACATAATTCACCTCTTATAGCACAACTCCAAAATTATGACTCCAAAGCTAAGAAACCCAAGAAATTCGATCTCTGAATCTCACAAACTTTAGGAATTACCTGAAGGTGGTCTGAATATGATATTGAATAGTACATTATACATCAGTATACATATCAGATCATATACATGTTGAAATATCCATTACATAGCTCCAAAATTGCTAGAAGGCCATAGAACAGAGAGAAGGAGAAAAGAGGAAGGGATGTCACTGATAGGAGGCCTCAAAGCTCTCCAAGATAATATGATAACTGATGGATAGAGACATAAACACCTGCAAAAACCTCCTTTCATAGATGAAATCTGCTCCTTAGCTTTAGTAAGACTTGCAATAGAAGTGGGGAGAATATGGGAGAAGGGGAACAATGGACTTGAGGCACATCACCCAGGATATTGAAGCTCACCACTCAGAAATGAAGCTTAAGCTTCCATCAATTACAAAACATACATTAACCAAACTATGTGAATGAGCTTGACTTGTTCTCTAATAGAACTCTGGGTGACCTATTTAACAAGTAGAGGCCAGTGGTGACCTGTGAGAGCAAGTCAACCACCTAGAATCCCTAACCTTAGCCACATATGCACCCTCCTTGAGAAAATTGGAATGTAGTACCATGTGGAGATGTTTCCCTATCCATGTCATTCATTAAAATTGGAAACTGCACACTTCTTAGGCCCATAGTTGCTACTTTTGTCAATGATAGCTTTTTCTACCTTTCCTGCTTTTCCCTATGACAACTTTTCTAACTTTCTTTCTTTTATGACATATTTTGTCATAGATTTTTGGCACTTTCCATTTTCTCTTTGACTATTTTGTCATAGAGTTTCCACTTTCTTAATCTCCTCCCTTGGCAAGTTGGCTTACCACTTTTACATGACACAGAAAGCTCAATTCCATATGTTATTTGCACAATAATTAATTAATAGAAATAAATTTAAATACATGCCTCAATAATGTTTATTTAGCAACATTCTCCTAGGCTAAATAATTAATGCCTCATAAATAATATTTGGACAAAATTCCCTAGGTGAGGTAATTAATGCATATTTGACCCCCCAATGTGTTGGGCATGGTCAACACTTTTATGTCCAAAATTATGGGGACATGACAACGGGTATCGTTCTTATATCAGATGAATAAATATATACAGGTTGAGGAGTCATACACGTGAACTAGTTGTTATGTGAGGAGATGACGCTCATGTATATATGCATGTCATAATTCTTGAAAGATAATTTATAACCAGAAATGCTTGGAACGTCAATGCTATGTGTGTGATTTTGGTATTTTATGCACCATGATATGATGGATGATGAAAATAATATCCTACAAAGTATATAGAAGGTGAATCCTCACATGAAAAATGGGATAAAAGATTGTTATTATGTGCATTAGTAATGCTTTAATTAGTAAATGTTTTGGAATATGTTATGTTAGTTAGATATGATTATCTATGTTAAGAAAACAAAGATTAAAATCACTTAAAAGAAAATATACTACAATAGGAATGTATGGATTTCAATGCGAAGTAGAAAGATATGTGCCAAGACATGAACATGTAAGAATTGTTTGTTTTAGATTATGGTTTTTATACATGTCATGCCTGAATAACAGATGATGTAGGTGCACCTTGAGAGAAAGACTAAACTCTAAACGTTTATTATGAAAAGAAACAATAGTATGTATATATGGTTCTTTTGATTTGAAAAGTTATATTTGGGTGGTTGGGAGGAATGATTGTTACCCTCCCCACCCAGGTTCAATTCTCATAAGTGACATGGTGCTCTTGTGAGACCCTTGTGAGACCCGATGTAATGATTGATATGCTTGTTGATGTAAGATGGCCATACCTTGATTTAGTTTGAATAACAGATGTTTGAATGGTGAACCATATTTGAAAAGTTATATTTATACATATGTTTATAATAAACATTGAAAATGTTTTGTAACATTACGGAAATAATAAGTTGTGAAAGACACGAAGCATTAGAGACACTCCGAAAGAAATCCAAATCAAGTAAGGATTGGTGAAGTTCGATAATTGCAAGGTCAAATGTAAATTAAAAAAGAAAGGTTGAAAGGAACCAACACTGAGCAGTGAGGATGATGTACCATTAAGGGGGGGCATAAGTAACATCCCTAGTAAAAAAAATAGTAATAATAATAATAAGAGAGAGAGAGAGAGAATGTTTATCAGTCGATGGATTAAGTTATGGTTTTTCCTTCTTTAGAAGATAATCGAATACTTGGTGGGAGACGGTTAGGGTTCAAAAGGGGAGCTCTCTCTCATGAAAATCCATATAGAAGAAGGGAGATCATTATCTCAAGGAGGGAGTTACACTTTGGATGGAGGAACTGACTCTTTCTTTTACCTGTCACACAATCTTAACGACGAGTGAGGAGGATGTTATGATTTTTTGGAGAAATTAAGAGGGGCTCTCTATCAGCCAAGTATATATAGAGAACAAATAGTATGGTTAACACCTGCGAAGAAAAGATCAACTAGAGATCCATAAGGAGATTGGTCACCTCTCTAGTTGCAGCTCTGGATCTAGCTCCTTCTTAAGGAATGTTATGGTGCTATTGAGAGGATAGGGCGCACAATGTATTGTAAGGAGGCCCCTTTTCGAAGGAGAAAGGTTTTTTTTTTATATACAGCCTCTGTGATTGGCCACTCATGGGGAGGAGAGAGGGATGAGTGTCCTTTTTTATTTAGCCTCTGGATTGTGTACTCCATTTGGAAGAGAGGAAGAAAATACTAATATCACAAGAGAAGTTTAATGTAAAATTTATGTATGTCTTGGACTAGACAAAATTGATACCCGAAGTCGTGTATCCATCATTGATGCATTATCTAGATAAGTTTTGTTATTAAGTAGTATTTTCAAATTTATGAGATTATATGTATGCAACGTTTGATGAGCTGAGATGATATATGGTTAGGGTTTATATATATAATTGTTTATTGTGTGAACTAAGAATTAGAATGAACCTTACCTATTTAATCTCTTATACAAAAAGATTAGCACAACTATAAATTAATCATTGGTGAACATCAATAGATGCTGCCACTTGAAAAGTGTTAATTCTTTCACCTTTCACGATAAAATGTCAGTTATATTATGCATTTAAGTTTAATTCAAACCCCTATTATAAAGAGACAATGTCCAATCCACATTCTCTGCCGTGAATTTGTCCTTCTTTCTTCATAGATATGCATTATATAAACTTATATAATCTCAAATTTGTCACAACCGTCGTTGGAATGGGCACACCTATGTGCAAATGTAATGTATAGACCATCTTTTGAGAAGGAACGCAAGCTTTGTTATTATGAAATATTGTTACTTTTAACTTAACTTGGTATTGAATTGTAGCATGACCGAGAGGAGATTCAGCGCTTTTGGCTTACGTTCCAGGCTTTACAAATATGTAACTTGTGAAGTATTATTTGGTGTCAATAGAGATTTCGGTCTCTTGTATGAAACCCGCACCATTGTTCTTAGTGATAAATTAGTTGAGGCTCAACCTTTTGCAAGATTTATTTTTCCTTGGGTTTGTATATATTCATTGCTTGGACCCTAGTTCGCCCCTTAGAGAGGGGATTTGCATACCTTTTATTTTCTTACACATTTAATTTTTATTCAAATAGATGACTCGCCTATCTGTTGTGAACTAATGTTTTGTGCACATCTATGCTATAAATTAAGTCTTTGACCGATTTTCCAATGGAAAACCATACTAGTAAGAGTAGTGTATTTAAGGATTTTATATAGAAGAAGGGATTAGAATGAGATTTTGTAAGATAGATCTTCTAGTTATTGTAACTCAATCTTAAATAAATGTAAATATTATGTATTTATTTGTTCATATTAAAAATTAAGCCTTGCGATAAGGCCATAGTTGTTTTGAAAGCGTTCTCTATAAAAGAGACACAGAAAAGTAAAGGGTGAGTGCACAATGTTGAGAGTCTCTTTTGGCGCGTTAGATGCAATAGAAAACTGAAAAAACAGACATCCATCAACTTGCATGGATATTTTGAGACACTTACACAATGAATCTTATGATGAGTAAAAAACAAGAAATGTAGGAAATTGAATGACCTTTCGAAATATATAATTTTTTTCTATTGAAAATGTTGTTAACTATATAAAGTTAGATATTTTTTAACGGGCACTTTTTATTTTTTGGACAATTTATAAGGTATATGTTTTTGTGGGTGCAGCGTCTGAGTGACTAAATGATGGAATAAACTTACGAAAATCGGTATACATATAGAGAACATATAGTACTAGTGCACGACTATTTTTTCAATCATAAAAATAATATTTTAAATTTTTTTTATAATTATCTAATAGATCAAACCTCGAAAACGGTACATCAATTGTGGGTGCAGCGTTTGAATGTCTTAATGCAATTATTTGGAAATGGGTTTTTTATAGCATGTAGAGCTCGGTGTTCTTTAGTGTACCATACAAATTTTTTTTAAATGGTTGAAAAACGAAAGAGATATGGACGAAACACTAACAGTGTATTTTTTGAGTTGAGGAGTGATGATAGAAGATAAATAAGAAAACAATAGAAAAAATAATGTATTCTTGTTAAAATTTACATATTTGGAATTTGCAAAAAAAACCATATCTGTTTCTAAAATCTCATAAAAAATGGAGGTGTGCAGCATAATCAGACGAATGTCTAAACACGAGTATATTGAAAATTTGAATATAACGCTGAATTAGCCATGGTTTATCATACTCCAAGGCATAGGCATGTTGAATCCGAAGCAAAGTACGAAGCAGAAACATAGGCATAAGAATTCCATGCAAGCATGGGTCGAGGCTCGGCTTTATCATTTGGAGGGAATACATTTTTTAATTTAAACAAAACGGGAACGCGTTTTATTCAAGCAAAATAGGAGCGCGTTTTAGTGAAGCAAAATGGGAGCACATTTTAGTGAAGCAAAACGAAAGCGTGTTTTAGTGAAGCACAATGCCCATGCATTTTTAAATACTACAATGAGTGCTTGTTTTGTCAACTATACCAATATTTGTATTATTTTATGTCCCCCCATGACACCCCTCTTTCCTCTAACTCTTACTAACCCCCCCTCCTCCTCTCCTTACCTCTAATCCCCCCTCATCCTCTCCCTACCTTTAAAATCCACTCCTCTCTCTTCTAAACACCCCACTGCCCCATTCGTTCTCGCTCTCTCTCTCTCTCTCTCTCTCTCATGCCTATGTCTCCCCTTACCACTAACACCTGTATGTCCCCTTCCCCCCACCCCTAAAACCATAACCCTCTCTCTCTCTACCTCTAACTCTTAAACACCCCCTATTTTTCTATCTCTAATCTCTTAGTGCCCCCCCCCCCACCGAAACCCCTAAACCTCCCTTCCTCTCCCTCTCTCTCTCTCTCTCACACACACACACACACACGTGCGCGCGCGCGTGCGCGCATCCCCCTAGCACCTCTCTCTCGCTCCTAACACCTAAAACCTCTCTCTCCACTCTTTCTTGCTCCCCAACTCATCCAACTGCACTTAGCCCCCACCACGGGGTATTCACCTTGTTGAGCAATATCTTATCACGTTCATTCATATTGGGAGGTTTTTAATTGGGAAAAATAAGGTCAATATATTGTAGGCATTGGGGGGCAGGGAATAGGACATGGGGGGTTTATAGGTATTGGGGGGTATAAAAATGATTTTTTAGTAAAAATAAGAAATATCTTGTAAAAATTGGGGTTTTAAAATTGGAAATATGTATTGGGAGGGGGGCTCAAAAAAAAGATTTTTGTAAGTAATTATCAATATCTAATGAAAATAGGGGTATTTTTTAATATCCCATGGACGAAGGTGCTATGACATGGTTTCACTAAGTGAAGACCCTGTGGCCCCCACCCCCTTATCTATTCTCCAACTTTCTCTCTCTCACACACACAGAAACCCACATCACACATCCACAGGTCACCCCCTGCGACTAACATCCCCCCTCGTCCCCCCAATTCTTACTAATCCCCCATCCTCCTCTCCCTACCTCTAAATCCCCTCCTCA
>LPNX011053505.1:684108-747839 GCA_001517045.1 Pseudotsuga menziesii
TAAAGCAAAACAGGAGCGTGTTGAAGCGAAACAGGAGCGTGTTTCATTGAAGCAAAACATGAGCGTGTTTTATTGAAGCAAAATATGAGTGCATTTTTGCAAGGAAAAATAGGAGTGCGTTTTTGTGTACTATCCTAATTGGCATGCATGTTGGCAGCCTTGGGACTAGGCTTGGCAGGGTTGGGATTGCTTGGGATGATTTCTATTTTATGGATCAAGAGTGATTGACTTCATTCTACCATTGCATCTAAAAGGTCCCTCAACTTTGTGCACTCACCCTAAATTAATAGGGAATGATCTACTGCAGAATTGTAACCTTACTAGTTGGTTAAAGTAATAAAAATATTAACAAAATCTTGGTGGACGTAGCCCCATTTGGGGTGAACCATGTATGTTGGTGTCTCTCTCACTTTTAGTTATATCTTATGCGATTTTACTACTCCAATTTGACTTAATTAAAGAATACGTATTTCTTTGTTTGTATGTATTAAAAGGATTTGGATCATGTAATCTAAAAATAGATTTTAAGATGTTGCACATGAGAAGCATACAATTGTTCATGTTATAAAGAGATTATCTAAATAAGGATTTTGATGTTGGTCTTCAGATATAATAATAGTGTATCAAATTAAACATCATTTTATGTGCATGAAAATAGAATTGTTCTTTATCAATAATGATGAATAATCATTGGTATGAATTGATTTATAGCAACTGTATGATTGCCTGAAGCACTTTCATAAAAAATGGCTAAGTAATGAGAAGAGATGATATTTCTTAGTTAAGTATTGAACCTAAAACTCTAGGTTATTGTTTTAAACTCATTTTGTTTTCCTCCCCTCAGTGTTTGATGATGCAAAATGAATGGTTAAGATATAAGTGCTTGCACTAACATTCTGAGTTGTTTTAAGATAGCATTACCTCATTTTTTTTTTAAATTATTTTAGGAATTTGGGTATATATAAATATATGCAAAAACAAAACTAATGAAAATCACTAATTTTCCTAAATTTTCATTAAAATAAACTAGTTTTAATTTAAAAAACTAAATTTTAATTAAAAAATTAAGTCTACAAAAATTTATCAAAATTAATAAAAAACAATTTGAATAAATGCATAGAATTCTTAGGTTTTCAAATCATTTTACAATTTTTTAATTTTTTTAATTGAAAAAAACAAAAAATAATTTCAATCAATGCATAGAATTGACCTTCAAGGGTTTTAAATTGCCTTCCTTGTCCTACCTTGTCATGTGGAGGTCATGAGGTCATCGTATCAGGAGGGTTCTAATGGTGGCATGGTTGATTGTGACAAATTCATCCTTGGTTCAGCTTCACAACCTTCATTTGAGCTACGGGCACTCCTTGTTTTAGGTTTTGTTCAATAGCCACAATGAAATAAGCTCTTAAATATTGTTTCTCAATTTTTATAATAGTTAAAGGAGATTATATGGGACTTTTGATTTCAAAATTTTGTTAGAAAAAATAGAGCTAGCAAAACTTTTAATAGAGATCCTTTGGTAAATAGAGAGTTATTGAAACTCTCCATTAAAAGTATTAAAATAGCTTGATTGAGTGCTTTGTTAAGCCCTTGATCTAGTTTTTCACTATATACATGTCCTCAATTTCCAAAAAGTGTTACCATCTTCTAGAATACCCATAAATTTATTATTAAAAGTTGTAATGACATTGAGATAATGTTATGTTGAAAATAATTTCTTTGCAATATGGTTTATGTTAGTTAAACCTGTTGTAAAATTTATTAAAAATAATTGTCTTTAAATTGGCTTGAATGTTGAAAAGTTGTGGGAAGAGATGATGGCCCACAGTAGATAATTATTGAGAAGAGAGTATAAGTTTTACATTTATTAAAATTGAGAAACTAAAATATAAATTATAAAATCTTTCACATCAAATGGTATGTATAACCCATCGATAATCTCTTTGAAGAAAGGGCATATAAAATTTTTTTTTTTTTTGCTTTGACTTGTCATAATATAATACATTTAGATAAATTTTAATATAAATAAATTTAAAATTATTTTAATTAAAAACTACTTTATTTTAATTATAAATTTAACATATTTTATAAATATAATTTTTTAACAAAATCTACATTGAATGGATCCGTGAGATTATTGATCTAGTCATGATCAGAGAGAAACTACATTAGATTTTGATGGATCCGTGATGAGTCTAGATGCAGGTTACCTATCACTATCCTTTGCCCCAAATTCCAATTCCAAGTCAGCATCGGGAAATTTGAAGATGCAACGTCATTTCTACATCGTCGGATGCTTTCAGGCCGATGATGTTAAAGCTGACAAATCCATTAGCTGGTTACACAATAAAATAACCAGGAAAGATTTAGTAAGTATACAGAGATCAAATTTTTAAAAATGTAAATATTTTTAAGTGAAAATATTAAGAAAATGTGTAATCTAATGTATCTTTTTAGTTTATCTAATTTATTATATTATTTTATATATAATTTTAAATAGTTTAAATTTAATTTAAATTAACATGTTATTTTTAATAAATTATTTTAATAAACTTTAAAATAAACACTGAAAGAGTCCTATGCTCCCCGAGGGGTAAACCAAAGTAAGTATATCGGAGGTTCTACTTCTTTCTATGGCTCCTGTTTATTCTCTACCTTCCCAGTCAGAGTTAGGTGAGGCTTGTTGTACACATTTCTCCCCTATGAAAGTGCTTTTAGATTTCCTTTATTTAAACATTCTTGTTACATCTGAGAGATAATAAGAGATACATTCTATCTGTCAATAGAATCAGAATCTAGAACGTTTGATGGCCATCATTTCTGATAATTCATTTAGAACGGCTACTCGCACCGGTTTGTTCAAAGCTGTGCACACGGAAATTAGAAATGAGAATTGACACCGATGGCATCAAAGAATCAGAATTATTGTCGACGGCTGTGCAACGTGTTTGAAATGTTAAACGTATTAAATAGTAGAGGTGTACACGCAAACTAATTCTGATGAGCGAATCAGCCAGACTGGAATGGCCGTTTATCACAAAAAAGAGTGCACTATGGACCGTTGACCAGTTTTCACAATTGATTAATTCATTGTTCAGCTTTCATTATTAGGTACATTTCTATTCAATTTTGGATCATATATCACATTTTCCTTGCCTTCCCTTCCCTTCTGGTATGCAGCTTAAATACGTCAGCATTACAATTTTGTTCGTCCTCTGTCTATAAATAAGTTTAGATATATACCCTTCCTCTCATGTCTCTCTTCGGATGCAAAGCATTATAGTTTAATGCTCGCACATCATCTTCGACTCTGATATAAGCTAAGACTCTTCAGAATTCGGAGAGAGATAACAAAAGTGCGAGGGAATTCCGAATATTATTAACTTCATCAATTCATTTCAATTCTACAATGATTGAATTCATCGTTGCTCTGTGTATCGGACTGCTTTTTGTCCCGTTCAGCGTTAGCGCTCAGATAGCTGTGAAGCCTGGTTCATGGGAGCTTGTGGTTGCGAACGGAGGTGTTTCCGCCATGCATATGACCACAACCTTCCAAAATACAGTGGTCATGTTTGATCGCACGGATTTCGGTCCTTCGCAATTGCGCCTCCCAAATGGACGTTGCAGAGATGATCCAAATGATGAAGCGCTCACTCACGATTGCTGGGCTCACTCCATTGAATACAATATCGCTACCAACAACCTGAGGCCGTTGATGGTCATGACTGATACTTGGTGTTCATCTGGCGCCTTTGCATCTAACGGTACTTTGGTTAGCACTGGTGGATACAACGATGGAGCTAAGGCTGTTCGTTCTTTTGTACCGTGTGTTAATTCTGCATGCGATTGGAATGAAGGTGGCTCTAATCGACTTCAGAAGAATCGATGGTATGCTTCCAACCAGATCCTTCCTGACAATACAATTATTGTTGTGGGAGGGAGGCGAGCTTTCTCCTACGAGTTCGTGCCCGGAGGGAAATCATATTCGTTACCGTTTCTTTCACAGACTAATACTCCCAATGTGGAGAACAATCTCTATCCTTTTCTTCATCTCTCCTCCGACGGAAATCTCTTCATCTTCGCCAACAAGGATTCCATCTTATTTGATTACAGAAAAAATAGTGTGGTCAAGACCTTTCCCACGATGCCAGGTGGACCCAGAAATTATCCCTCCTCTGGTTCATCTGCTGTGCTGCCATTATCGGCATCTGATGGATTTAAGAGGATAGAAATTCTCATCTGTGGTGGTGCTCCTGACAGCGGTTACACCTCAGCAAATGCTGGGAATTTCGTAAACGCTCTTCAAAGCTGTGGAAGAATTGTTATTACAGATCCCAACCCTGTTTGGGCAATGGAGAATATGCCTGCACCCAGGGTTATGGGAGATATGCTCATCCTTCCCAACGGTGAAATTCTCATTATCAATGGAGCCGAGAAAGGGACAGCAGGTTGGGAACTTGCAACGAATCCGGCTCTTGCGCCCTATTTATACAGACCTAATGCATTGGCAGGGCAGCGATTTACAGTGCTGGCAGCCACCACTATTCCCAGAATGTATCATTCGACTGCAAACGTATTACCTGATGGAAGGATTTTTGTTGGAGGCTCGAACAGTCACGTTGGTTACGTTTTCTCTGGAACGACGTTTCCAACGGAGCTTCGTCTGGAAGCTTATAGCCCCTATTATTTGGATGAATCGTACAGCACCTCGAGGCCTACTATCGTTTCCATATCTCAAGATTCTGTAACCTATGGGACAAGATTCACGGTTCAGTTCACTGTTTCAAATTATGATGCCAACAATATTCAGTTTAGCATTTACAGTCCATCTTTCACAACTCATGCATACTCCATGAATCAGAGGCTGCTGATGCTTGCCTCAACAAGCCCAAAGCGAGTAAGAGGAGTATATATCGCTGTAGTTACAGCTCCTCCAAGCTCTGTTGCAGCACCGCCTGGATACTACACGCTGTTCGTGGTCAACAATGGAATTCCAAGCGTGGCCAAATGGATTCACTTGTCTTAGTCTTTAGAGCATTATATTTACAGAACCTTATCCAAATTTAATTTGTCTGTGAATAGTACAGAGGGTCACATTAAAGCATTAAGTCGCAATAAATGGCGACAATTTAATCATTTGAATTCTTTCTTTATTATAATGAAACAAGTGGGATGCGCAGCGACGCTGTGTTTTCCAACATTGTTTAGTATTGTTGGAAAACACCATTATTGTTTATTGTTTAAACATGTGAATTGTTCTTTTTTATAATAAAACAAAGTGACATGATCAGCGAGGCCATTTTCCAAAATTGTCTATCATTAAGTTTCATATGTTCTACCTTTATACGCGTTTTGAACTGGTTTTACAGATTTAAACTATTTTAAAATAAATTATAACTTCGTTGTTATAATAAAAGAAAGTTATATATTAATTTCATTTCTAATATTTTGGTTAGTATTGAGTTTGAAATGGTCAACATTTATAAACTTTGAAATGTTTTTAAAGATTTAAATTATTATTTTTTAAATTCCTTTGTTCACATCTAAATTTATATATTATTTTCATTTCTAATATATTAAAAATAAATTTGAGTTACATTTAATTACTATAAAAATAATATGTTTAAAAAAAAAATTTATTTATCATTTTAAAATTTTCAATGATAAGATGACCTCTTTTCAGTAAAAGGTGGCGCAGTTAGCCTCGGTGTACACCCAAACTTCGGATAAACAAATGAGAAAAAACTGGGCTTTTATCACCCAAAAAATATATACGGTACATGAAATGGACATATGATCAGGTTCACGCGCAGGGTTATTAGTATCACATGCTAATAATATTAGCAATTGTCTCAAAAGGTGTAATGATAAGTTGAAATGAGTATCCACCCCAACTCCTTTTATTCTTTATTCTTATTTCCAAATATCTTGGCTTGCTTCGGGTTGAATAAACCACCCACTATCTGAACTATCTGTTGATCAGTCCTGCCTTTGGGCTGCGTTCCCTTCTTTTGTCTTTCCATTAAGTAGATAACTTGCAGCCAGTCCTGCCTTCCGAGACCTTTCCTTATATATTCTATTTCCTTTCCGATTTCCGGCCTGCTCATGGTTATTAGTATTCTTTGTCGATGGTTGGTTCCTCACTACCGGCCCCATTGGGTTTCAAAAGGTGTAATGATAAGTTGAAGGGAAAAAGCTAAAAATAAAGTAAAGATGCAATGAAAAAAATAATAATAAAATAAATGTAATGAGGCGCTTTTTTTCGAAATAAAAATGTTTCTTCCATGTTATTATGGAAAAAAGAAAAGGTGAGTAAATATAATATTAGTAGAGAGTCACAACATATGTAACTCACACTTGCAACTTCTTAAAATTAACTTATTTAGATTCTTAAGCCTGTGCATGTGAATTCATATTATTTAAGATAAAACAATAGAGTTTCCAGCAATAAATTTTGACAAAAAATCACTCAATTTTAGAATGCCACTTTCTATTGACCCTGATTTGATGACACGGTGCTGCAATCTGAGAGTTTCCTCTGGGATGGGATGGAAGGCGCCCACACCCCCCTATCTGCAGTAGATAAAGAGAGAGAAGCAGTAAACGACCTCAGCATCCACCGCACCTGGCCTTCGTTGGGTGTCCGGGCGGGAGTCTTTTGAGCGGTAGCGAGCCGCCCGTCCAGCAACTGACGGGTACCACAGGCAACAGACTGAACTGACTGAGGCAACAGACTGGGACAGCTACTGAAGGGTGATACTGGGTGATACTGGGTGACTGATACTGAACACATCCCTTCGGCCAGATCCATACCTTCATGATCAATATATCTAATTCAGTAAGGTCTTTTATCTTAATTTTAAGTAATATTTTAGATAATATTAGATAATATTTGATACTAATTTTAGATAATATTTTAGCCTAATAAGGTAGCTCAGTTGGTTGGATCTTCTCGATATGAGAAAACTTGTGTAAAATTGAGGATAGACATTAAAAAAAACACCACCATTGGCTACATAACATAATGGATATGAGAAAAAAGGTGTAAAATTGAGGATAGACATAAAAAACACACCACCATTTAACAATAAGTGGCTACATAACATATTGATCTTGGAGCTTTATATCATTACTCTCAATTTGGTGCTTTTTATTTCTTATTCTCAATTTTCCACTTCAAGAACTATACTCTTTTGTTTACATTTTTTTTTTAATAAAATCACAAAAAAAACACAAATAAAATAGCTACAAAATAACTAATCACTACCTTTAATTTTAAAGTTTTTTGTACATTGTAACGAAAAATTAAACAAATTAATCAATCGATGCGTCTTTTACTGCATGGTACATCATTAAAATATTGTAATTAACCACATCTCGCAAATGAAAAGCTACAAATTATATATAATAAAAATTGCAACTGCTGCAATGTACATTCGCAAATCATTGAAAAATTCAAGTTTAAATTTAATTTCATTAGCAAATCATTGAAAAATTCAAATTTAAATTTAATTTCATGGTGGTCCAACTCAAAGCTAAATTTGGATTAATATTTTAGAATCAATTGGCATTCAACTTGATGTTTCAGCATATTGTCAAATGTTAGAGCATTGAATTATAAGTACATTTTTAAAATTATTTTGAAAAAAATCACACATAAATTTTTGTTTCCATTATACACATTCTCATTCTCGTGTTTTCAACATTTAAAATGTTATATTTCTTTGTTTTTTATCCACTCTTTTTCGCTTTCCTTTACCAAGTAAATATGTCATTGAATCTTGAAAGGAAAAACGCGTTTCAATGATAAGAAAAGGTAAAAGTCAGAATCCAACTCTAGTAGTTCTCTATTCAAAATAGATCCTTTGTAGAAGACCAAAGTCTTCTTCTTACCAATTGCATTAGAGCGAGAGCCTAATTTATAGTCTTTTCCAATAGCTTTCCAGTGCCTTGCTTTAGTAGCTCTATTTGAACCTGGCTCATTGGGCTAATTTTGATAATTGAGACAAAAGAAATACCACTTTAGATCTCTACTTGGAATGAATGAATTTTTTGAGAAAAAAAATGAGATAGTGAAGTTGGCTAGAAATAAATTAGAATTTCCACATAGAACAATGCAAAACCTATAAACTCTGTGTAAGAATAAAGCGTACTGTCAACATAACAAATAGTTAAAAGAATAACCATTGTTTGAACAATTTCTACAATCCCTTTTAATCCTATAAACAACCTTTTGAGCAATGGATTCCACATGTGCTTAAAGTAGAAAAAGCTTGGAAACAACACTGCAAACTAAAATCCAACAACTCATAAACCCCGACAACCGGAAAAGAAATGACACCGATGTTTGTGCATAAACTAAGATGATATTGATTGTTCTACATTACTAGTTGTCAAAATGTACAAAACAAATGCCATTGCTTTCATGATGTTTCATCAATGGGGCAAAAATTGTTTTCACTATAAAGAGCACATTGCATGCAATACTTGTATTTGTTGGCAGGGGTTTTGGGTAAGTGAGTTGCGCAGCGTAGCGACAACTGCGCAAGCTCATGCAACACTGCGCAAGGCAAGATCAACGCAATGGGCGGAGGGATAACCGCTTTTTGAATATTTACTGTATTAATTGACCACGTTTTATGGACATAGGTCATTAGTGGTTAAAAGTTAGTTAGAAGTGGACCTTTGATGTAAAAGCGCAAGCCTATACATAGAGATAAATTTGCAATTGTAAGATAACGATAAGGATCATGATCAGCGTGATCCAAGTCCAAGTCAATATCTGAGAGTGATCAATCTGTTGCGATCTGTCCATGGTCTTGATGAGTCTTCTATTTTGAACAATCTACGATCTGTCTGTGTCAGATACTGAATTTTGGGATGTAATCAGTCTCCTGCTGTGGAGAAGAATTATCTATTTTGGATCTGTTGCGCATAATTAATATGACATGACAGTTGTTGCCTAAATGCTATCTTCTATTTTTCTCTTTTCTCTGCTGTGATGTCAATGAGAAGTGTATTGAATCTTTTTAAGATTTATTGATGTTGCTGCAATAAACTGATGATGAGATCTATCCCAATTCTATTGCAATTCCGATGAATGGTGATGAAGCTTATTAAAGTTGTTTTATGAATGATGCTACTACAATAAATGAATGATGTGATATGTTAGATCCATAGTTGTGAAGATGAATTGTGATAATTGTCTTAGTTCTGTAATCTGATAGTTATGCTGTTGAAGCCACGGATGCCATATCTTCCCTTCTTACTGCCGGAAACTTGGTTTCAACAGCTCTCCCTTGAACATCTCGGGTGAGACTTCATCTTCTGTGTGGATGTTGCTGGGCAGGGTAAAACCTGTCTGGGCCGGTGCTCAAAGAGATCACATTGGTTGGGAGTCGAAAGAGTGAGAACCCCTGTCGGCGAGGCTTTGTTGGTGGGTTTTTTCCAACAAATGGTTCCGTTGCCGAGACCGAGTTGCGATTGAAAGGAAGATATGTTATGGCATTCGACTTGACCAGAATCCGAAGCTGTTGACGGGAAATTGGCTGGACAGATATATTCACGATGGTCCTCACGAATGGTTCTTCTGTGAGTTTCCTATCATCTTCTATAAGTGGTTGGCGAAGTTTGCTACTAAGAAGAAAAACTTCCAAGGAGGAGAGCCGACATCTTGGACTCCGGAGCTGATCCAGGAATTACAAGAAAAAGACAATAAGGCATCACGGGCTGTCGAGGTGTGGTTAGACAGTATCTTGGAGGGCTACATTATCGAGTTTGTTGTTGATACCAATAAGTCATTTAGTGAAGTAGAAAGGGAGTTCTTCAATGGACCTCGAGGTATATTTTTGCTGTCTCTGCAGCTATCTATTAAACAGCTTGTCTGCAAAAATGGTATTCTGAAGATGGACCAAGTGTAGTGGAACTCTGGTGTGCAGAGGTTGTAGACACCATGACGAAAGGGGGGAGACGCATGGAAAGGTAAGGGGTAGATCGGCATGAGTTCTAGTGAGATTGTGAAGGTCACTGAGGAAACAAGTGGTTTTACAAGAGGAGGAGCAAGGTTTCGAGAAAAGAGGGAGAGGATAGGAGAAGCTCCTGCTGCAATCGAAGTGCGATACCATGAAGAAAAAACAAACGGGACAAAGTGAACTTTCAGTGACGATGAGGATGACCAGGGCCTAGGCTACACCCAGAATAATGGTAGGATCGGACCCCAGCATTAACGTGTCCACACCTCCATGCATTACTCTACCACCAGGAAGAAACACGCATTCTACGTCGACTTGCCCAACGTGTCAGCAACAGTCTAGTAGTAGAGTACCAGCAGGAGGAAGAAAGACTAGAATGGCGGGAGATGAAATCAAGCTACCAATATTTCATGGAAATGGCACCAATGACCCAAAGCAATACTGGTTCTTTTGCGAGGTGGTATGGACCGCCTGAAAGACTGTGGATGATGATTTCAATAAAAGCCAGTTGGAAACCACCCTCAGGGGTCATGAGTTGGATTGGTACATGAAATTCATGCTAGTTCCTTAGGGAGGTACAACGAAAACATTGGATGAGATCCGTAAGGGGTTATTTGAAGAATTCAAGAAGTCAAAGTCTAAGTCTCAGTACATTACCGAGTTGAAAGAAATCAAGCAGTTCCCCAATGAAATAATTTGGGACTTTGATCAATGGTTTAAGACATTGATGGCTCGAGTCAGCTTCCAAATGAGCGATGTTCAGCACAAGGAGTGGTTCATCGTCGTGCTTGTCCCACATATCAGACAACCACTAATGCAACAAAAGATTGCGACACAGAGTGACACTCTGGAAATTGCGATGAAATTAGAAGCATCGCCAGTAGGAGAAACCATGGTCAGGATGAACCAAATTCAAGCACAGTTGGGCAATCTGACACTCCAACTGCAAGATATCAAGAAGGCCAAGGAAGATCATGATGACCTTTGGTGCACTCGGTGTCGTGCGGACGGACACACCAAGGATACATGTCTGACGTTCCTAAATTATTATATTTTAGAAGCCCAAAACCCATTTGGTGTACCATGGTGCCACATATGTTAGGTCTATGGGCATCGACATGAGAACTGCGAATACATGCAAAAGATGGTTACCAAGGCAGGGAGTCTGTACTGTACATTTTGTCGGTCAGTAGGACACGACAATAAAAAGTGTTGAGCTTATGACTTGCTCTAAGAAAGGACATATGATTCATACTTTGTGAAAGGTGAGGACCCTCAAGCAATGCAAGCACAGCCACAGATGGTACAGCCAGTAGCGCAGGTGTAGTATACACCACTGCCCTAGATGCAGTTTATCCCGTTGCAACCGCAGCAACATTTTACGTCACAGCCACAGTTTGCACCGTAGACGCAGTTCATAGTGCAACCACAGTTTGCGCCATGACCACAGAATAATCAGGTACCGCTCTTTCAGCCTCAGCCACAATATGTTCAAGCTGCGCACTATGTCCAATAGTAACCAAAACCCCGTAACAGCAGTTGGCCCAACCTCAGTTTCAGTAAGGAGGAGTCCGGGGAGGATTCCGCGAAGGATTCAAGGGATGAGGAGGAGACTTCGATTGAGGAGGAGGATGAGGTCAAGAATCAATCCAGTGTTATAACTGTGGAGTATTCAGGCACTACCATAGGGAGTGTCCTCATGCGCAGTGTACATATTGTGTAGCCAGAGAGCATAATGTTGAAAATTTCCCTCAATTGATTGCAAAGTGGCAGGCTGGAAACATTCCTCAGTTGCAGAATGTGCAGACTCAGAATTAGCCAACGTTCCAAGTGCAGAACCAGCCGATGATGCAGAATCAGATCCCGCCACAGACTCAGAATCAGTCGAGGAACCCACCGTTGAATCCGAACCCACCATTGAATCAAGCCCAAAACCTGAATCTAGTATCGACGGTTACAACAATTCAAGTCGAACTACGAATGAAGGATGTCAATGTTGGGGTTGTTACTCGCGCCGGTGCAACAATTGGAGAAGATGGACCGCGTCAGCAAGTTCAATTCGCTGGAAAGAAAAAAGGTAGCATTTGATATTGCGATGGAGAAAGACACCTTCTTCGAGGCCAAGCATGCAATCCGGATAAATTCGAGTAAGTTACCTATTATCGCAATGCCATTTGCTTTTGATCCATATGTAGAGGCAGGAACATTGCGGCATCATGGTACCTTGCAGCAGTTCTTTGAGAGTTTTCTATCGCTAGCAAGGGATCCCGGAGCACTTGTCGAGATTGAGAAGTTTTTGTACCATCGGGATAAGACATTGAAGGATTATGTGGTGAAATCCTATCAAAAGAAGAAGACAAGAAAGGAGACGAGGATGAACATCTCGATTGGAGATTACGAGATTGACTCGGTTATTTTGGATCTCGGATGAGATGTAAACATTATGACCAACCAAACTTGGCAACTGATGGGGAAGCCGACATTGGTATGGTTTCCAGGGTAGCTGCGACTAGCAAATCAGGTAAAGGTTCATCCCATTAGTCGCGTCTCAAAATTATTTGTCGATATTGAAGGTATGAAAACGTACGCTGATTTTGATGTGATAGAAGTGGTTGAAGATGGAGGTTCTTATCCTGCACTACTAGGGATTGGGCAGGCTAATGATAGCATGGCAGTTATCAATTTCAAAAAATAGGTTATGACGTTTGAGAACCAGGATGTCAGGGTCATTGCTCCCATGGACCCTCCGAAAGGATGCTGGTATATTGAACCTGTGAGGGATGAAGCCGGTAGAAGTTGGGATCACGTCTATAATATCTCTGAAGACTATATACACCCTACTATCGACGGTGAATTAAGATGGCATAGCGATAGTTCTGCGTCCTCTGATTCTGATGATGCTTTGGAAAACTGGCAAACTAGGCTGCATGAGGTGTCATTCAGGAAATGCGGGTTGATCACGGACCTGCTGCATGAATTCCAAGATCTTTTTCTGAAGTGGTTCTCAGAAATGAAGGGGATATTAGGGGACCCAGGGGAGATGAAATTCCCATTGAAACCAAATGCAAAACCAATGCGACAGAGGCCATATCAACTGAACCCAAGATACAAGGACTATGTGAAGGCTAATATTGACCGGATGCTAGATGTTGGGATCATCGAGCCTATCGAAGAATCAGAGTGGGTAAGCCCTATGGTGGTTCAGGATAAAAAGACCAGCGAAGTCCGCATTTGCGTCGACCTAAGAAAGTTGAATGATTCCTGCATGCATGATCCGTTCCCGACTCCATTTATAGATGAGGTCCATGAAGGAGTAGGCGGTCATGAGATGTATTCCTTCACAGATGGCTTTTCGGGGTACCACCAAATTTGAATTGCAAAGGAGGATTTCCATAAGACCACGCTTGTCACTGAATGGGGTTGTTTTCAATATACAATCATGCCATTTAGGCTGAAGAATTCGCCAGCAATATTTTCTCGGGTAGTTGTCGTTGTGTTTAAGGACTTTATTCAAAAGTTCCTACAAGTATATATAGATGATTGGACAGTCTATGGGCTAATTAGGGACCATCTCGACAATTTGTGATTGATGCTAGAAAGGTGTCAACATTATCAGATTGCATTAAATTCTAAGAAGTGCATTTTCTGTGTGCCGTTTGGAATGCTAATCGAACACATAGTATGTAAGGAAGGTCTGTTGGTTGATCCTGCGAAGATTGCGCTAATTCTTAGTTTGTTGTCGCCAATGAATGAGAAGATTCTTCGGGCGATGTTGGGGCACACAGGGTACTATAGCAAGTTCATCAAAGGATACACTGCGATTACTACCCCTATAGAGAAGCTATTAAAGAAGGATGCTGCATTTGAGTGGAGTCAGGAATGTCAAGGAATTTTTGACACACTGAAGGCCAAGATGGCCTTCGCATCCCATACTGGTATTCCTTGATTGGAATAAGGAGTTCCATGTGCATGTCGATGCCTCTTCTATTGCAATGGGGGTTGTGCTTGCACAACCAGGTGAGGTCGACCTGTATCACTCGATCGCATATGCCAGTAGGAATTTGTCGTTTTCTGAACAAAATTACACAACGACTAAAAGAGAAGGCTTGGCGATGGTTTATGCCTTGCAAAATTTCAAGCACTATTTGTTAGTCAGTCACTTCAAGATGTTCACTGATCATTCTGCCTTGCAATATTTGGTCAATAAGCCTGTGTTGGGGGGGAAGATCTATCGGTGGCTGCTACTTTTTTAGGAATTTGACTTTGAAATAATTGTGAAGCCGAGACTATTGAATGTTGGTCTTGATCACCTGTCTCATATTGAGACTAGAGAAGAACCTACCAACATTGACAACAGATTACCAAATGCACAACTATTCTGTGTCGATATCGCAGATGATCATTATGCCCCAATCATTCAGTTCTTGGCCACTGGTGTTGCCCTTGAGAACCTGTCAACCGGTCAGAGGAAGCAGTTGGTAGTAAAGGCTTCAGATTTCTAGTTGATTGCTGGGAAGTTATACAAGCTTGGACCAGATGAAATATTGCGGCGGTGTATCCTACTGCATGAGCAGGGACCCATTCTAGAAGAAGCACATGCAGGAATCGTAGGAGGTCACTATGGAGGAAGGGATACTAAGTGGAAGGTGTTGCACACTGGGATATGGTGGCCTACATTGCATAATGATGTCGCAGACTATGCATGAAGTTGTGACGTCTACCAGTGCATCGATAAACCATCACGGCGGGATGAGATGTCGCTTGTGCCACAGGTAACTCTACAACCTTTTGATAAATGGGCCTTAGATTTTGTGGGTCCAATTAATCCACTCGGGAAGAGAACTAGTGCGCGATACATCATTACCGCAACTGACTATATGACCAGGTGGGCTAAGGCTGCACCAATTGTGGATTGTACCACTGCGACATCAGCGAGATTCATATTTGAGAATATTGTGACACGGTTTGGGTGTCCCAGTATATTGATGAGTGACCAGGGTAGTTACTTTATCAACCGCACTATGAAATCGCTAACTAAGGAGTTGCAGGTGCAGCATAAAAAAGTACACCATACCAACCGCAGCCGAATGGGACTGTTGAAGCGTTCAACAAAATTTTGGAAATAATGTTGACAAAGGTATGTAATGCTAATCGCGATGACTGGGACTTGAAAATTCCAGTAGTGCTATGGGCCTATCATACCACTTGTAAACAGCTGACAGGACATACATCGTTTAAGCTGGTATATGGGCAAGAGGCAGTCATTCCCATGGAATACATTGTTCCTAGTTTGCACATCACTGCGACGACTGGCATGGATGATGCAGAAGCATTAGAAGAGCACATTGCGCAGTTGATCCAACTTGAAGAGGATGGCTTTATTGCAGGCTTCCACCAGCACATTGCGAAGGATCGACATAAGGCGTGGCATGATCGTCATATTAAGCATAAATATTTTGCGGAAGGAGATTTGGTGTTGTTATACGATAGCAAGTTCATGAAGCATCTAGGTAAGTTACAGATGCACTGGTTAGGCATGTATCTTGTTCATTCCATTCCTTCTGGAGGTGCGGCTTAGTTACATCAATTATACGGTGTGGTACTGTCAACGCTCATCAATGGGAGTTGCTTAAAGCCCTATAGGACGAGGTCATAGCTGCACACCACTTGAGGCACTGTGAAAAAAAGAGGAGGATTTTGTTAAATATCAGCAAGACGAGCCTAGAGGAAGAGGCTGCGCAAGGATAGGAATTAGTAGCGACGAAAGGGAGACCACCGGCGATAGCCGCAGGGATGTGCATTCATCCAATCAAGCAATAAATGTAGGTAGTTAAAACAATTAGCTGGCGGCAGTTTTTGAAGTGACTTGCATTAATGGCCGATCCGACCGTTAGTAGGGTGAGATTACTGGAGGAATCGGTGTCATTACTACTGGATTTGGTCATGATGGACATGGTGGATTTGGTAATGATGATTTCGAATTGGGAAGTGGCTATAAAAATCACGCAAGACACGGGAGGAAGGAATTATTCAGAGTAGTTTAGCCGAGCGAGCAAAGTGTTGAGTCGAGTACAGTTGAAGAGTCTTGAGTGTGAGTTGCGGAATAGAGGTGCAGAGTCATCGAGTGCATAGTAAGGTTTGGGGAGTGTGGCATGCTGAGCGACCTCGACGCAATTGAGATTTCCAGTGAGCAGGAATCCCCAATTCGGTCCATGGCCGTTGAGGAAGAAGACATGAGCATGCCGGCAGGCTCTTTGTCGATCCCCAGAGGAAAGTGGAAGGCTCAAAAGGGCTAGTTCCACGCCGCTGCAGAAGAGGCACACCCACACTTCGGTTGGAGTGCAAGGAGAGGGGACTGCACAGACCGAGTCATCGAGCTCGGGAGCTATAGAGTCTATGGCACCCAGGGGTGTCTCTGTCAATGATATCTTGGGATATGTCGCTCCACGCGTCTGGGAGCAAGGCTGAGGCAGCCCACGAAGAATTAGAAGTATCCACCCAAATTTTCGCCACTGCTGGAAGGGATGACTTGGTCGGTAGATATCATCCCTTCCTTGATCAAACTGAAGTTTGACGACCACTATTTTCTGTTGCTTAAAGATGTACGGGATGATCCCTATGAATTAGTTCCGATGAGGCTCGGTGCACCGATTCAGAGGATTCCTCAACCATGGGTGAGTGGGTTGAATAAATCTGGATTATTGGGGCTCATTAATATGCCTCACTTTGGGCGACTGAATGAAGCTCATGCATGCGTCAAAAAACTCTTGGCATGCTTTCATGGTGGGATGCTCTGGTTGAATGAGCCTATTATTGTCATGGTTGACTTAATTGCAAGCATTATTGACTTTCCTAAGGCCAAGGAAGATCCGACGTAGTATCTCCGTGGGCAAGATACTGACAAGAATCTTGCCAAGCAGCTGAAGGAGAGATTTGGCTTGCAGCACGATGTCTGTGCCTATCGTATCGACAAAATTAATGTACAGGCAGTCCGTATTGGAGCGCACATTTTTGACAACCAAGACTGTCCAGGGAAATCGACCGGTCCAGTGTAACTCAGGCGTAGTTGCATGTGCACAAAAATGCACAGAGGGCATGCAAATGAACTGGGCCTTGTTTCTGCTCAACGAGTTGCTCGACGATTCTCTTGCTGCTCAGGCCGAGTGATCATTTTCCTACATTTGGATGTTAATTCTCATTGTGCTTGTCGCATGGATGGTACCAGAATATTATCAGCCGATGGCAGTCGATGTGGTGAAGGTGTGCTGGGGCGCATGTTATCAGAATTTGTGGTGGGTTGAGGAGGCTAGTCGACAAATGGACTGTGCAATCCATTTTTGGGTCTATTGGGAAGCGCTGCAAGTCGTAGCTATCAAAGTTCCCCATTTATCCCATTACGCAGAAGCCAAGTATCAGCAACTCATTGAGTTCATTATCGGGCCTCATTCCATTTATATCCAGGCACGACGGGACCCCGACAAGCAGTTGCTACCTCTGGCCTATAAATTCACTAATGAAGAATTGGATGCTCTCGTTTAGGAGTGGCCGACTGAAAGGCACAACCCCATGATCCAGGAGGAGATCTCTAAGGAACCTCCAGCTGATGCCTTGGATGAGCCTATCCAGAAGGAGTTAAGTGTTCACGACTCTGACAATGAATCATCGACAGACCCTAAGTAAGAAGCACAACGGATGCAAGAGGAAATTTGAATAAAATGGCTCCTAGAATATGACGTGGGAAGCGGTACCCGATCAAGGATGGAGGACCAACTGAAGCAGATCATCAAAGCGGTCACTGAATCCTTTGAGGCTCCGACGCAAGAGATATGAGAGTCCAACCAAGAAGGATTTGTTGCGGTAAGAGATAAGTTGAATTCTATTTATGATGTTGTTTCTAGGAGGACACCCAAGAGAAATGTGATGTAGGAATCCCCGTTGATCAGCATCGAGCCGCGGGATAGGAACGTTCAAGTTCCCCCGACTGTGATCAACGCGGGGAGTGAAGAAGTGAACCTGTTACCGTGGCCACTCCAAAGCATTTCCTTGGATCTTAACAAGTTACCCACTCAGGATCTTGTGGAGCTACAGCATGGTGCCACCCAGGAATTTTCAGATAGGCAGAAGGAGCTTACTAATGGGTATCTACAGTCGTTGAGCATAGTCGAGAAGTTACAGAAAGAAGCTGAGGAGATGCATCATGTTAGGGTGTAGCTAGCGAAAGAGAAGGTATGAGAGATTGAGGCCTTGAAGGAAACACAAGCCGAGTTGCAGCGCAAGGATACTAAGGAAATCACCGAGCTTAAGAAGGCACAAGACCGCCTTATCATTAAGAAGGTGCAGCTATGCACAAGTTGTGTCACAGTTGAGCAAGATGTTGATGAGGCCTGTCAACATATCTTTGAGAGCATGGCCGAGCTTACTGCAGTCGCTAAGGCCAATCAACTTGGGGAAATTATTGTCCAGCTCCAGGACACCAATCTTCTGCTCAATGCGCTGGTCTATCTAGAGATGCCGTCGGAGCAGGTTGTTGAACGAAAGGCTACTATTGAGGAGATAGCAGCCCAGTTTGAAAAAATGGAGCAAGAAGCAAAGACAATCATGGAGGCGACGACGTAGTTTTGGCAAAGCATTGTCCAAGACAAACATCTCGACCAGTTGACCACGCATGCGCAAGAAGCTGAAGCATAGTTGATGACATTGAAGACGTCACTACGAGCACTGTCGCTCATGGTGTAGATCAGGCAGTCTGGAGTTGAAGGACCTACAACAAAGAGCTTCTCGCGCCCAAGAACGCCAGCAAAAGAGTCGTGCCTAGTTCGATGAGTTTCAAGAAGTTGGTGGGAAGCTGGCTGTCAAAGTAGTCATAATGCTCAAAGCAGTGCAAGAAAGTCGACAGGTGGTCGATGGCAAGGCTGGGGCAGAACACCCCATGTAGCAGGATTTGCTCAACTGTCAAAGCGCTACCGAAAGAGTCCATCTCTAGGTGCGAGAGTTCTCGCAGCAGTTTGAATATTTCAAGGCCAAGACATCGGCATATACCATGTCAACCTGACGTGGCTCAAGGATGAGCCACAAGACTGTGTTGGGGGGCCTGTTGGCAGGGGTTTTGGGTAAGTGATTTGCGCAGCGTCGTGATAGCTACGCAAGCTCATGTGACATCGCGCAAGGCCAGATCAGCGTGATGGGAGGAAGGATAACCGCTTTTTGAATATTTAATGTATTAATTGACCATGTTTTGTGTACATAGGTTATTAGTTGTTAGAATTTAGTTAGAAGTGGACCTTCGATGTAAAGGTGCAAGCCTATATATAAAGATAACTTTGCAATTGTAAGATAACGATAAGGATCATGATCAACGCGATCCAAGTCCAAGTCAATATATGAGAGTGATCAATCTGTTGTGATCTGTCCATGGTCTTGATGAGTCTTCTGTTTTGAACAATCTGCGATCTGTCTATGTCAGATACTTAGGATGTAATCGGTCTCCTGCTGTGGAGAAGAATTATCTGTTTTGGATCTGTTGCGTAGAATTAATATGACATGCCGGTTGTTGCCTAAATGCTATCTTTTGTTTTCCTATTTTCTATGCTACGATGTCAATGAGAAGTGTATTGAATCTTTTTATGATTCACTGATGTTGCTGCAATAAACTGATGATGCGATCTATCCCAATTCTGATGAATGATAATGAAGCTTATTAAAGTTGTTTTATGAATGATACTGCTGTGATAAATGAATGATGTGATCTGTTAGATCTGAAGTTGTGAAGATGAATTGTGATAACTGTCTTAGTTCTATAATCTAATAGTTATGTTTTCGAAGCCGTGGATGTCATATCTTCCCTTCTTACTGCTGGAAACTTGGTTCCAAAAGCTCTCCCTTGAACATCTCGGGTGAGACTTCATCTGCTCTGTGGATGTTGATGGGTAGGGTAAAACCTTTCTAGGTCGGTGCTCAGGGAGATCACGCTGGTTGGGCGTCGAGAGAGTGAGAACCCCTGTCAGTGAGGATTTCTTGGTGGGTTTTTGCCAACAACATTCAAGTAACACAAATTATTTTAAGAGGTGTATATCTGTTACATAATCATTATATTAATATAAACTTTCTATTAAAGTATTTTTTATAAAGAATCCATTTTGGATATGTGGAGTATAGTGTTGTTCATTTGTTGCTAGAGTATCATTTTAACTCTCTAGACTTCAACCAGAACAAATTTATGCATAAAGAAGTACAATTTATGCATGAATATGTACAAATTTATAGAGCCTTGTGAAAACTTTTAATGTCGCAAGCCAAAATGAATTGTAACTTAGGGTACAAGGCCACTTCATATTTAAGTAAAAAGTGTGCATACTTCTACAAATGGAATGTGGATATTGTAAAAATATTAGCTTTTGGATTTTATTTGTTTAGTTTTATTTGGAAAGAGCAAGTGTGCAAGATATGCAGGTCACTTGTACTATTTTTCTTCTTTGTATATACAAAATATGTTATCCATTGTACTTTTTTAAATATACACCCTAGAGTGTACATACTATTTTAAAACCTTTTGATAGAGAATAAATGAGTTTAATTGTTTTTATTGTAGATGTAAATATAATTTCTACATAACTATTAATGTTTAGGCTGCTAGCTTTCCATGCTCTCATACATCTTGTATTCCAATTTATATTGTCGTGCTATCAAAATGAGAACAAATGCAAGCTATGCCAAAGAAAGTGCCTTTGATAAGATTTATATAGTCGTGCTATCAAAATGAGAACAAATGCAATTTATGGTGATGAAATTGTCTTTTAGATCATCTCATGAACTAAGATACGGATCTAAAAGCTTATTTGACTTTATAGATTACACATGACATGATCGATTTCAAAAAGAGGCGAGAATTGTGCATTGAATGAATTAAAGATAAAATAAAAACATCTATATTATATTCCATTTTATTCAACTTTAAAATTAGTCAAAATTTAGTTTGAGATAGAAGACTCACTAACCAAGGATTTGTGGCCAAATAAGTGGGAGAGAGAAATGAAGCAAAGTGGACAACCTACTTGAACACACCTGTAATGATACATGGTTCCTCCACGTGGCTTGATCCCTCTCATACGCTGGAACTTGCTACTCATCGCCTACCAATTGGGGATGGAGTCATTGCCTACCAATTGGGGATGGAATCCAAAGGGAAAACACGTAAACATGTACTCTCTCAGGTAATTTATTTGTTACTTTATTGATCTTTTTCAATCTACATGCTTAATGAATCACCGGCTGCAATGTTCGATTAATGGATTTTTTTCTAGCCATATATTTTATTCATAATGAGTGTAAGCCATATATTTCATTCATAATGAGTGTAATCCATTATAAGACTAAAATTTTAATACAAATTAGAAAGCTCCATTCATAATTTTCAAGCTTAATCCATCATAAGACTAAAATTTTAATACAAATTAGAAAGCTCCATTCGTAATTTTCAAGCTTGGTGCGTTGTAGTTCTGGTTGGTCAAGATAGTTTTAAATTTCTAATTATATGTCATCATTGTTTTAATTTTTTATTAACTTAGGAAATTCATATAGATTGGTGATCTTCTACATTATACATAAGTATTTTATAGCATGTGTTAAATTCGTACAGCATGAGTGGGCCTAATGGTTAAGAGCATGTGTTTCCTCTTAGGAGGTCACGGGTTCAAATCCAGAGGGGGGTAGTGTATGTACACCTCTATAGACTTTAGCAGTTAAATCGCTGCGCAGAGGGGGGTCCCTTGTCCCACAAACAAGGGGGTCTCATACACCAATTTGGTGTCTCGCTTGGCGGTGACCTTAAAAATAGATTATTATTATTATTATTATAAGCAAACGAAGATTGGTGATCTCCTATGTACATAAATATTTTAGGTCCAAGATGATACTTTTAACATTCAAGTATGCAAAGTGTCATAGGAAACAAACATACTTGATCAATGCTGAAATGAAATTATAGCATGTGGTTTTTTTCCTCTATTCTTGGGAGGGAGAACATGATTGACAACAGGCCGCTGAACGAACTACAGAGCATGCCACCAAATTTGAAGCTGCCTAGCATAAAGCCTCTAACGAGTTTGAATGTGCCTTTATCTAACAATGAAAGTAATCATCTAACAAATATTTTTATGGATTGTTTTACATATTGTGTCCTCCCTTTTATTCAAATTTCGGTAGACCATGAGAACCTGTTAATTGTCGTCTAAATTCTGCTTTGTCGTCATCTGGTGTTTACGCTTCCCCAGTTTTCAGAATTTAGTCTGAAAATTTTAGGAGAAGGAAGGCCTCTTATTGTTCCACTATGGATGTCATCACGCATTTGGTCAAGACTTGAGAGGGTCGTTATTCACCAGTGGAAAGAAAAATTTCCTTTTAGGATCGGTATTCTTTTTATTTGAAGGCTTCAAAAGGACCACCTGTATGCCTTAATGTCTACATCTTATATTCAGGTGTTTGTTTAAATAGTTAGTTCTGTCAGGTGAAGGATTCTATTCCTCCAAGTGTTATTTTTGTAAGAATTGAACAACGAGTTGCCCTACATGCACTCATGTTTGCTGCTATATTTGTTTTGTTTGCAGCGTTCCTTGCTCTCAAAAGCCACGAGATAGGATTCATAGTGAGCAGGATCCAGGGCTTTCTTCTTGTTCATGGTCGATACTTTGACATAGAAAAAATATCAACACGTGGCACTTTTTTAATTTGAACAATAAATGATGAATTATGTGTAACGCGTAAATATTAAAATTTACAACAAAAAGGATTTATTGGGCGATAACCACGAATTAAATCCAGATGCAATAAAATCAAGGATAAAGTAGTGCAAGACATCAAATAAAGTAGTAGTACGAGACAATTGTGACAAACATAAAGTGTCACAACTCATCAGGTTTGGAAACAGGTGTTGTAATTTTATTTGTTAGAGGGACAACGATGAATCTAGAATCTAGAACAATGTTTTATAAACTCACCTCCAGATAGAAAAACGCATACGAAGTAAATATGTTTAAAATAACTAAATTTATGCATCATTTAGAAATTGTAGTACAAGCATTGAAGGTGTTTTTTTAAGAAGACACTAAATGTGATATTCATTCTTACTGGTTATATATGTATATGTATTTGGATGTTTTAATATTATTTTAATAAAAAGTTATAAATTATAACTTGGTTTATATGGTGTATTTATGATTATTTGCAAATATCTATGATAATAATATCAAAAACAAAAAAACACATTTTCAATATATATAGAGAGAAAATCATTTATATTTATTTGAAAAATGGAATATACATAGTTTGGTTTGCAATAATAAATCATAATTTTTCTCCATCTTAACAAAAACTAGTTCAATATTGAAAATTAATTCTTATCCTAGAACCCATATATATATATATATATATATATATATATATATATATATATATTATCGTCACCAAATCATAGCTGTATGGAGATATATAAAAAATGTGCAAATCTATCCTCACAAGTTTGAATAACCATTCAAACCGACCCATTTTAGAAATAATTGAATGCCGCTTAAAAAATAGAGGCGAATAGTTCTACGTGAATTTGTCCATATTTGAACACCTTCTCCATGAGAGTACCTTCATTCGAATATAATCCCTTCTTTGATAAGGAATCAACCTCCATTTAAATGCTTTGAATTCTTCCTCAATGAGATTCAAAATTAGTTTGAAAATGTGAATCTTTGTCGTGTTCTTCTTTTTAGCCCAGTATATGACAACTTTAGAATTCCCCCATAACCTGGAGCTTCTTGCAACCATTTTGTAAAGCACTTCTAAGGAGAATCCATAGTGCACATAACTCTTCCATAAAAAATTTCCTTGTCCAACTACATATTTCGTATGTAAGGAGTGATTGATATTTTTATGCAAAATTGCACCTACACCTCCTATTGGGAGATGTCCTTGACTGACCTCATCAAATACCCCCAAATTTTTTTGGATTTCACGCTCGATAATTCTAGAACTCTGTGACTTCTACTTTAATATTTTTCTTATCTTTGTTTATTGCCATGATATTTTTATGAGCCACTAACTTGGTTGAAACATATTTATTTTCAAAAATCAATTGATTTCATAGGTAGACCTTATCCAATATATTAGAAAATTGTGATTTGCTTTGAATTCCTTGACTTCCTTATCCATAAGCCACTCAGCGACATAGGCTTCTAGAAAGGATGTAGACCAATAATTATTTGGTTTAAAGGTAAGGTCGATCACCTTCCAAATATATCTAATAGTTGCACATGAAAAAAACAAATGATATACCATTGTAGCTGCTTGAGAGCATAAACAACAGTTTATAGGTACGCTCCATCCTCACTTTATATACTACCCCAAGTCACATTTTGTTTCCAATGCTAACCATAATATTATATCCTCCTTCTATGGACCAGGGATTTTCCATAACATAGTCCACCACCACCTTTATTCTCCTATGAACAACTCTTTCATTTTTATAGCAAAGTCTAGCCTTACCATCAGATCATTAGTGGCCCTATTCTTGGAGCAAAATAAAAATTCATCCTCCAAAAAATTAATGGACTTGAGGGAAATTGTTTGATATATATCTCTCATTAATCCACTATGTTGTCGACTAGCCCGAGTCCCACCGCTGACTTCCATCTCTGAATTTGATTATTTGGATATTGGAAGTCCCCTACACCTCTCAAATGAAATGAGAGAAACATCTTGCAATAAATAATGAAATGCACGATATAACAGAAATAGCAGAACACATAAGGAATTTATTGATTGCATGCCACTTCAAGGGGGAAACCTCCATTGAGCAAGATCAATACAAATAACTCATGGATTCCTTAATTGGAATCAACATGTACATATATACTAAGTCTAACCTAAACAACTATTACTCCCCATGAATGTGGGATAATAAAACATACTCACGGGACGACTTACAAAGCATATGCGTCCAACAACAATATACTAGCAAAGTAAAGAGAATTGTTGATATGGGTTCCTAACATCCCCTCCATCTTAGAAAATATTTTCCTTTAAAGCTTTAGATGTGGAAATTGTCGTTGAACATGAAGGAATGGTTCCCATTGGGAATCCTTTGGTTGCATGCCGTGCCACTAAACTATTACCTCTGCGATGGATCAAGAGCAAAGATGAAGAGTTTTCCTATTGAGGATGTCCTTCGACTCCAAAATGACGAATCCTTCATTATCAAGTTTTAGTAAAATAGTTTGTGCTTTGATGTTGGTGCCAATAGCTTTATTAAGAAAAGAGACATGAAATACTAGGTGAATGCGAGAAGGAGGAAATGAAAATTTATAAGCCTTGGACCCAATATTCTGAAGAATATTATATGTCCCATAGAGCTTTGGATCCATTTTATGACGCCCTTTAAGTTTTAGGGAGGATTGCTTGTAAGGATGTAGATGAAGAAAACCATATCACTAGCTTGAAAAGTGTGCTTAGAATGGTGTTGATTGCCTTGTTATTTCATTTGGTTTCTTTCCATGTGAAGATTGTCCTGAAAAATGTGAAGAATATGATCTCAATTTTAGGGAACCGTGTCAACTTCCTGAACTTATGAACTATTTGGGATGTATGGAAGGAGCACTAGTGGTGCCTAGCCATAGACTGCTTCATATGGATTCATTTTCATTGCAATGTAGTAGGAGGTATTGTACCACCATTCAATGAGAGTGAGTCACTTTTCCCACTGATGTTGTTGTAGTGACTCGGAAAGATAATTATTTAAAGGACCAAGGGGAAGATTTCTATTATCGCTACAACTGTGGATTAAGATGCTCATCTACAAAAAAGGAATACTAAAAAGGAATCCTGATAAGTAAAGCACTAGTGTGTGGAGGCTATGGGTATTGAAAAGGTGAGGGGTTGGATGGAATGATAAGGGGTAGATGGATGGAATTTACGATGAGACTATGAGGGAAACTGTGAAAGAGTGTGGTTGCATGTGAAGTGGGGTAAGGTTCTGACAACAAAAGAGGAGGAGGAAAGAGGAGATTAGTGGTGTTACCAGAATGAAAAATAGCGAGAAGGGACCACAAGGGACTAAGCGACCCTACAAAAATGAAGGAGACGATCAAGCTACACCCGATCCAGAAGGAGAACCGACCCAAAGAGACAACATACCTACAAATATGTGCACCGCACCAAACTTAGGAGGACAAAATGTGAGTTCTTCACAGAGTTGTCCTACGTGTCAGCACAATAGTAATAGTAGCGGATCAACGAACATAGGGAGGAGACCCAAAATGGCGGGTGACGACATAAAGCTAGCCTTGTTTCAAGGCAATGGGACTGAAGATCCTCAACAACATTGGTTCTTATGTGAAGCAGTATGGATAGTAAAGAAAGTACAAGATGAAGATATCAAGAAAGGACAAATAACAATGATATTTCGTGGTCAGTTATTGGATTGGTACATGAAATCTATGTAAGTACCGACGGGGATCCCCAAAAAACTTTAGCATAAATCAGGACTGGATTGATTGAAGAGTTTAAGAAGACAAAATCTAAATCGTAGTACATTACCGAGTTGAAGGAAATAAAACAGTACCTGAACGAATCAAAATGGGATTTTCATCAGTGATTCAAAACTTTGATGGCTAAGGTCAGTTTTGGAATGAGCGATGTGAAACACAAGGAATTGTTTATCACAACATTAGTACCTCATATCTAGATGCCACTGATGCAACAGAAGATCGTATCTCAGGAAGAATCTCTCGAAATTGTGATGAAATTGGAATCTTCTTTAGTTGGGGAAATAGGGGTTGGTATGAGCCATATCCAGTCACAATTGGTGAACGTCACTATTCTGGTTGTAAGATATGAATAGGGGAAAATAAGTTCATGAAGAAGTATGGTGCAGTCGATGACGAAAAGAGGGGCATCATAAGGATCAATGCTCGGACTTCCGTGAATATTTACAGGTTGGAGATCTGAATCCATTAAGTCAAGGAGGATTACCATGGTGCCGGATTTGTTAGACTAGAGGACATCGGTCTGAGGAATGCGTATACCTCTAGAAGGTTGTGTCAAAACCAATGAAACCTTTCTAGAATTTTTGTCGATCAGTTGGAAATGAAGAAAAGGGCTGCAGTGTATGATTTTCTCCAATAAAGGACTATGGATACATATTTTATGAAGGGAGAAGATAAATGACCAGTAGAAAGACCACAACCGCGGTATAACTAGCCACAACTACAATATGCTCAACCTCAGTACAACCAATCGCAACCGTAGTATACTCAACCACAATACAACCAGCCACAACCATGGTATAATCATCTGCAACCTAATTAGCCACAACAACAATTCAACCAGCCACAATATAACCAACAACAAGGAGAATTCTGTGGAGGTCGTAATGGAGGATTTGGTCACAAAGGAGCTATGGGACAAGGTCGCAGACCAGTAACATGCTATAATTGCAGAGTATTTGGATGTTATCAAAGAGACTACTTGAATCTACAGTATCAATGTACTTATTGTAGTGTCGTAGATCATACCATTGCGAAATTCCCAGGGTTAATTGTAAATTGGAAAGAGAATAATGCACTGCAACCGCAACTGCAGCAAAACCAGAACGCAACTCAGAACCAAAATCTAGGACCAAATAAATGGAATATCTTGGCTAAACCGATAACTCAATCAACGAATGTCGAAGTATTAACCCGAAGGGGGAGCTATGATAGGAACCGATGGAGCATTGATAAATATCCAATCAACAGCTTGAAATAAGGTGCAGTTCGATGTAAACACTAAGAAAGAAACTTTCTTCGACACAAAAGATATGCTAAACAAGAACCCTAGCAAGTTACCTATCTATGAGATTCCACCAGTCTTCGATTTGACAAAGTTATCGGGATCATCAAGAAAGGTTAGTACTCTGAAATGTTTTCTAGAAAGATATATGATGTTAGCAACAGATCCAAATGCATTAGTAGAGATAGCAAGTTTGTTATATCAATAGGAGGAAGGATGACAGAAACACCTAGTGAATTTACTACACAAGAAGAAGATGGGAAGGGAAATGAGGATGAATGCCCACATTGGTGACTATGATGTGGATTCATTCATCTTGGATGTAGGATTGAATGTAAATATCCTAATGAAGAAAACATGGGAAAGTATGGGAAAACCGTAGTTGGTTTGGTCCTTGTTACAATTATGACTGGAAAATCAGGCCAAGGTTTTTCCAATTGGTAGAGTCCCTTGTCTATTTTTCAAAGTGGAAGGACTTAATACATACACAGACTTTGATGTTGTTGAAATAGTCGATGAGAGAAGCTAATACCTTGTGTTGTTGGGAATTGGTTGGGAAAAAAAAAACTTAGCATTTATTAATTTCAAGAAAATGGTAATGACCTTTGAGAATAACAACATACAGATCATTGCCCCATTGGATCCTCAGGAAGGAAAAGGATATGTCGAACCAATAAAATATGAAGTTGCGAGAGGTTGAGATAACACCTATAATATTTCAGAATATTACATCAATCCCACTGCAAATGGAGAGCTGGGTCAGTGAGGTACTAGCTCCACATCATCGGATTCTGACGATGCGCTTGAGAACTGGAAGAACTGGTTATATGAAGTCTCTATCAAAAAATGTGCACAAGTCACTCAATCATTGTGATGGGTAGCGATAGAAGTCATCGATTTACTGACATATGAAGGATTACCTAACTTGGAAACTTTTCTTAGTGGATTTGAATGTAGAGTATCATAACCTTAGTGCTTGGTGGTGTTGGAAGAAGAACTGAAGGCCACTCCATCAAGATGGTGGGATACACACAAGGCTTCGATGGGAGATTGGAAAGTATGTCAATGACTGAAGGAAGTTTTATTTAGAGAAGAAGAATCATACCAAAGGAAGAAATATGATGGAAGGATTGATCCTAGTGATTACCAGGTCACATGCCAAACTGCATGGGTAATGAGGCTGAAGGAAGAATGGGTCCATGCATTTGTCCATACACTGGACGAAATATCATGGAGGTGGTATGTTTCTGCAGAACTGCGATGGGAAACTACAACATGGGAGGATTTAACTATCAGCTTCAACCATACATTCAGTTTTTCAAGTGACAATCCATTCGTTCATAGCACACTGCAAGACATCCTTGGCAAAGTATTCATCATAGTCCCAACTGAGTTACCGATGAAACCACAGGGGACGATGAAACCATAGATGATGATGACATATTATGATGTATTAGGAGAACATGATGATGAACATGATCCATGAGATGCCAATATTCCATAATCAAAAGGAATCCATGATATCACAACATCGGAAGAGTCAAGCGACAAATTCATGCAACCGCTAAAACTGAAGAAGATTAATATTGGGACAACATAGGACCTGAAGTTTTCTAAAATTGGAGATTATTGGGACGATTCGACGATGGGGAAAGTCACCGATTTGTTGCACGATTTCCAGGACTTATTCCTAACAAATTTTTTCGAGATGAAAGGAATTTCAGGTGACTTGGGTGAAATGAATATTTCGCTTAATCCTGATGCAAAATCGATCAAGTAGCGATCGTACAGGCTGAATTTGAGGTACAAAGAGTGTGTCAAAGAACATTTAGAGCGGATGATGGATTTTGGAATTATCAAACAAGTGGAAGATTCTAAATGGATCAGTCTAATGGTGGTGTAGGACAAGAAGACAGGGGAAATGTAGATCTGTTTTGATCTTCGAAAGCTCAATGATGCAAGTCTCCATGATCCATTTTCAACACCATTTACTGATGAAGTATTGGAAGGATTTGGAGGACAAGAAATCTACTCATTTACAAATTAATTTTTGGGTTATCACTAGATAAGGATTGTGAAGGAGGATAGACACAAAACAACCTTCGTAATAGAATGGGGATGCTTTTATTACTTGGTGATGCCATTTGGTCTAAAGAATGTGCCTGTAGTAGGGATTTCACCCTTGCTACAGGAAGGAACAACTCCCTTCCATCTATAGGATGGAAGGGTAGGGTTCCTGTGATAATGGAAAGACAAAAAGAAAATGAAATGGAAAACGAAATGAAAAACCCCTACACACAAGGTTAGGGCTACACTCCATAACCCTACATCAAACTGTTAGAGGACAAAGAACTAGCTGCAAGCAAAACCTGCAACAACCTGCAATCAAAACATTAAGCAATAAACTTGCAAACAAAGGTATGTGTTGAGGCCAGGAAATTCGTAGGCAACAACAACAAGGGATTCTCCCTAGTCAACGTTCCCAACTAGCCCATGACTGTTTGGTATAGGGTATCTGTCCGGTTTGCGGTCCGGCTACTATAGGTCAAGTAACAAAAAAACAGGTTTTACCGATTGAGGCCCGGTCCACCGTGTATATTTTTGTATTTTTGACTTAAAGTATGGTATGCATGTGCCTAATTAACAATGCAGGGTGATAAGGATGCAAGGAGTAGTCACAACGTGATGCGCAGGTTCTTACCTCTCATCTTAGAACTCACAAGCATCTAAATCACATATGCAGCAATAAAGTAAAACTAACTATCTATCTATCTATCCCCGGTGAGCCAACTTGTAACTTATTTATGAGTAATGTGTATTGTGCAAGCATTATAAAGAGAAATTACAGATAGCTGATATTCCTTCCTACAACACATGAACGATTAGAGATATTTAGACAATCAGATAGCCAATTGTTTATGAACAGCATGCATTACTCATGGTGGTAATTTCATAGAATAAACCAGAAATCATTCAAACAAGAACATAGGCTCTAAGAGTTAGAATGATCTCACAGTTAATGGACAAAAAGATGGAAAAACGAAATAGTTCATCTTTCTGCAATCCAAAGAATAACATTTGAATGTCCCACCAATCTTTCTCCAACAGGCAAACAATAATTCTTTATTGCAAAAAAAGTAGTTCTTCTTACAATATCTCTTTACATGTCTAACCAGGAAAAAGTTCCTGTAAGTTCTAACTTTCAAATATTTAAACTAAAACAGTAGACCATTTGGGCTGCCCCCCAAACGTGTGACCCTTTGGTTCCTCAAACATTTCATATCCCTCTTTCTTATCCTTTCTGCGCGCACTCAAGATCCACTGAGTAACTAACAGACCTTTCAGGTCTGCGCCTTTGTTGCTTTTGATTTTGCCTTCGACTTGGCTTGCGCTCCTTGAGATCCTGTCAGTTTTGGTCTGAACTTCGCCCTGCAGTAGTCGAAATAGTCTCTTGGACGCTCCTGCAATTAAATGACAATTAATCATTCATTGGGACTATATTTTCAAGAGAATCAAACCACGTTAAATTATAACAACCACAATGGCTAAGCAGCAAGAAAGGCCATGCGCTGCATTACTGTTATGAAACTTGACAAGCACCAACACTACTATCCCATCTACCCACGGGTTCGAAAGAAATCACCAACGACAGGAAACAAAGAACTCATCGGCGGCTTAGGACGCTAACATCAGCAGGGTAGACCTATTCACAGCCGCATAAGCGAGTCTTAACAGGCGATGGGTACTACGAAAACACTTAAGCACATCGGAGTCAGAAGAGTTAAGACCTAAGCTATAGGTGGGAAAACTTCCAATCGGAAATCGGAAGGACATTGACATCGGAAGCCAAATGCTTTGCCTAGCTACAATGGTGGAAAAGAAAAAGACTACGGACACGCGGCTAAAAATAAACATGCATCGGACGGCGGAAACCTAAGGATCGGAGGTCGCAAGAATAATTCCTTCCGCAACGTCGGGTGGCAAACCCACTAAGCTAATCATCGAGACATCCGCATCGAAGCTCGCAAGACTAATCGTCGGAGCGATAGCAGAATCAAGAGCCGCAACGGCGAAACATAAACGACAAATCATTCCGCAATAGATAAGGTCTACATCGGAGGAGAAATCAACTAAATGACCGGAAGGATAGTGATTTCGGTAGTCGTAAAGGCGGAAGCCCAAAACTCAGGGATCGGCGAAAATAACAGAGCAAGGTTTGAAAAGTCAAAGAAATAATCAGGAGACTTCACAGGCTGTCGTCCGCAACTGCAGAGAATGAAGTAACAAGATGTTCCGACGCGAAACCAAAAGTCAGCCTATTTAGACAAATGCATCGGAGAAAAATATCGAAGCTAGAGCTTGTTATTTCTCCGCAACGCCGGGAACACAAGCAAATAAACTTCTGACTTAGACACTTGAAAACGCATTCAAAGAGATGATAAACTTAAACAAACAGTGGATTGTTTCAAGCACTAGGAAAGTCTTTCTGGAGAGTCATCAAATCAAATCAAAGAAGAAAATCAAACCAATCTAAGCAAAAGGAGGGTCCCAAATTTTTTTTGAATTTTGGGAAAAAGTTGCGGCTGCAACAGTATGTTAGAAAAAACTACAATGTAACTAAAGCAAAAGACATGAAAAGACAAGTATACCTTCTTTGGTTGGAATGGGCCACCATGCCCTAGCTTGGAAGAGCACCTCTCAATGGATGGGGAGCTATGGCTCAATGGAGGAATGGAGGAGAGGGAGGGTGAATGACTTGAGAGGCAAAGAGTCGCAAGGCACTTACATGGGTAGTGTAACGATAGGGAGATGAGAAGTGATTTGAGAGTGACCCCCACCCCTCTATTTATACTTTTTCTTGGGATTTTTAGGGTTTAAAGCCCCTGGTTGGGGCTTTAGCCCCCTTTTTGGGATTTTATCCCCTTTCACCCAATCCTTACCTCCTTTGGGTTTTTTAAGCTCGTTTGAGGGGTTTTAGCCCCTTTTTGGAGGTTCTAGCCCCTATGGGAGCTAGTTTGGCTCTTTTTAGGGGATTTTAAGCCCTTTTTCATATTTTTAAGCCTTCTTGAGGGTGTGGGGGTCAAATGAGGGTCGTGCATGGATTTCCTTGGGTGGTGTAGGTCATGTAGAGATTAGTGAGGGATTTTTTGGGTTAACATATTGCCCCTTGATGTGTGAGGGTAGGAGCTCATCGTATGGCCAACGAACATCATAGGATTTTCTTAGGGAGAGGTGGTGCTTCTTGGGCTGGGGTATGGTGGCTTTTGGTTTTTGTATTAATATGGTTCCCATCAATGGGTGAGATACAAATAATGTGTGACATGTATATGGACGAGGTGGGAATCCCCGTGCTTATAATGATGTCAAACGAATAATGTGATCTAAGGTCTATAATACAAGAGTCAATCATGTACAACTGTTGTTACAATAGTGGTTGCCTCAATGAGAGGCTGGATACAATACTGATATGAAGAACTACTAAACTGGATCCATGGCATTCTCATGGAATGCTATATCTTCATGACTGATGGTTTGCTGGATCTGGAATAGTACATAGTTTACTGACGGAGAGTTAAAGTCTCTGTAGTACAAGTATGCTGCATCAATCATAAATATATATAGAAGGACTGCTGGGGCTTCTGAACACTGTCTCCAACGCAACCCAGATATCACAAGGGACATGAACCTATTGGGATCCCTCAAATAGACTCATCAATGTGCTAGAGTTAGGTGACATCCGGGGTCTTCGACCAAATACTGCATGGACCAATACCCTGTACGAATCTCAACAGTGCGATGATGTAGTTGGAATCGAGCACGTGAGAAACAACCATCCCGAGAGGCAATAAGGACTACTCTAAAGTGGTCCAAGGAACTCATCAATGAGGTTAATGAAATCAAGATATAGGGACCTCTAGATCTATCCTTTGGAATACATGTGTTGTCATTGACAGAGGGAGACCTACCCCTAGTCAAGGCAATGGTGTTTCCTTGACCAGAAGCGCGAGGGAGATAACCGAAAGATGTGAGACAATCTAAGGACTGACCCACTGAATGGGGGGGGGGAGGGAAGGAGTTGAAAAGGGGCTGAGGGAGTGTAGTGGACTCAAAATTCCTTTGTTCAGAGTATGATGGCATGGCAGACTAGGCAGCAAATGAAACTGACTCATGGGAAAAGGATCATAGCTGTAATACCGGGAATGTAACTGCAGATGGGAAATACTTGGGGGGGGGGGTAGACACTTTTGATATTGATAGGATCCAAGGAAGACACATCTCAGAGTACTCTGAACAAAGGCAACCCAAAGTGGGAATGCTTCCAAACTGTTACATGTGGGGTGGTGTCTAAGGACACTGTTGTGGTATGATCTCATGGATTTTTGGCGAGCTCGAGAAAGTAAATGCTCAATGGTGCTTTCATTTTTAGAGAGTCTGAAAGCATGAAGAAGAATCCAGTGGGGGATCTTTTTTGTTTGTAGTCTCCTGTGCCCGAAAAAGGATAAAAGTATACATAGGAGAGCTCGCCCATCCTTTAGGGGATGAGAGACTTCTTTACCGTTGGTAGTCCAGTCAGGCCAGGAAAGGTTAAACCTATACTGACTGGACGGTCATTTAGATACTTTTACGAGCATGAACAAAACCAAGTTTGCTCGGAAATCTTTTCTTGATGAGAAGGCTGGAAAAAAAATTAACGAAAACCCATGGTGAGATTTTTCGTAAAGTTCGGCCCCTCTGCTCGGGAAAGCATAAAAGGATGTAGAGGGGAATGGTATTGGCTTGGATGTGTCAAGGTGGTCCTTTTCATTTGATGGTCTACATAGTATGCAAAAGGAGATAAAATAGACGATGTAGATGCCCTTTCCTATACTTTAACGAGCGGGAAAGGAAGCAGTTGTGCTCGGCAATCTTTTCATTCTTTTAGGAGTAAGAAAAGAGCTTAAAAGAAACTCTGGTATTTTTAACTGATCGAGGAGGCACTGATGGTGCCCCCATGTCGGGACAATGGACAGTGGTCTAAAGGTCATCCGTGCAATATATATGGAGCAGGTGGCTCTTAAAAATACCAATACATGCACAGGATAGATCGCGGCAGAGGCACGCGAATTGGTGTGGTAGAGGCACACAAACTAAGGTGACTCTCGGACAGAGGTCAGGAGAGTCGTGCGTGAGTTGTGGTGGATGGACTGGACTACATGTGATGTGAGTACAAGTCCGGAGGCAGTTATATGCCAAATGCATGCAAAGGAAATGATTTGTCCTTCGAATGATGGTCCGAAAACCCGTGTAAGGTGCGGTGGGAAAATTAGATAGCTATATGTTGAAATAAAATGATGCGCCTTACGAGCGGTGGCCTGGGAACCCACATGAGTGGCAGTAGGCAAGTGTGATGCAAGTAAGGGTCCAAAGACACTTGTATCACCATGATGTGACTCGTAAATCGAGGTAACTTCCAGGAAGTGGTCCCAAAATTTATTTATTAGACATGAGACGATGGTCTCATAAGAAGATAGAGGGCATAAATTTGAGACCAGTGGTGTGAACGACGTCTCAAACAGCCTCCATATGGCTCTGTTATGTCGAAAGGGAGAAAATAGGTCAAATGGGTCCTATATATGGGTGGGGACCACTTTGTGAAATGGCATTGTCACTGTTCACTGTAGATTTGGAGAGGTGGGCCCTATATTTTCTTTTGCTGATTTATCCTATTCCAACCAGCAATTTCGAGTTCCGCGACTTGCAGGTAAGAGCTCTTGCAAAATCTATCATTTTCAATGGTTTACATTTTGAATTTGGTCACCCAGAGGTCCTCTATGAGCCTATTATGGTTTCAATGAGCCAAGTCACACATTTCGAGGGAAAAAGAGCGACTAGGTCACACCTGTGAGGCATTTTTGAGTGACCCGGTCTCTCTTTTTGGCCAAACAGGTGCGACTTGGCCCCTGGGTGACATTTTTTGCTGAGAGCTGTGGCTAAACTTTGCTTATGTAGGATGCCCGTGGAAAAGCGGCGTGAGAGAGACTGCAGAGAACTCTAGGAGGAGGCATTCCGTGATGGGAATGTGCATGCTACACTGGCCTGTTGTGGTTTACTGAAGTTCATGCGGATACCCCTTATGAACAGCTTGTGTCTGACGTTGATGCAAATGTTGGTGAGCTTTTGGGATATTGGGGAGGAGGCATTTCTGATCTAGGGACAACGTGTTGAGATCACGCTATTGGATGTATACTTTTTGAGTGGACTCCCTATGTTGAGAGTTGTTGGCGACTTGGTACCAGTGTTGTTTCATGGGGAGACACTTGAGGAGTTGTGTGAGAGGCACTGTTACGCGACTGCGTACGTGCGTGGCTCGCACATTCTGATGTGTGACATAGAGGATGTGTCGAAACGGGCTATTTCTACTATGTTGTTGCACATATTGGGCTATATTAGGAGTCATAAGATATCTGGAGGGCAGCTGCAGATAGTAGAGCGTGCCATGGGGGGCACTTACTATGCATGGGCCCAGATGTACCTTCAGGTTGTTCAGCGTCAATTGAACAATGCAAGGGCATCTAGGGGAGACTTTTGTTTTGGGTCCTTCTTATGTGATTTATTTTTTGAGAAAGTACCTACTCTACGTTCGCACCGAGCAGTGCGGGATGGTGGTCCGCGAGAGTCGTGGATGTGCATGTGGTGCCAGATGACGGTACGCGAGGGTGGCGGCAGAGTGGGATGATTTTTCATTGAGGATTTGCTTGAGCAGTGGCAGCAGCTCCTAGTGATTATTGAGGAATACCCTTATGTGGGTATGGATTATCGTGGGGATCCTGAGATGCCCCGAGCTCTTGGTTAGGCATGGGGAACAACTGGTATGTATGTGTGATGTTTATATGTCCATATTTATACATAGTGTAGTTGAGTTGGTTGATGATTATATGTATAGACTGATGGTGTCTTTGTTTGTGTATGCAGATGTTGGTCCCTGCCCATCGCCCGGGTATCAGAGGTGGGTGGTCGCTATTATAGAGGTGGCGGTTCTTGCGGGGAACCCTCGTAGGCGACGACGGGAGGCAGAGACTATTTTTCCGCACTTGGAGTGGCTAGCTGAGGGGATTTCTGATGATGGCTGGTAGCATTTGGAAAAATGAGCTGATCGCTGCCATTCATAGTGTGCCTATGGAGTGGACGTCTATGATGAGGAGGATGGCCATAGCCTATGATTACTTTTGTCAGGCACCGCGAGGGGATATTCCTACAGAGGATGATGTGTCTTCCGAGGAAGAAGATGGTGATGATACTGATTCAGATTATGAGGAGGAGTCTGAGTTAGACTAGCAGCTAGTGGGGCTGCCCCTAGTGCATTGGTGCACTTAGGATTTTTTGCATCGCTATGTATATCTAGCTAAGAAAGCATATGTTGCTTCTCATTTTGTACTGAACATATTGTGGACATGTGACTTATATATTTATATATGTATTTTTGATGCATGTGGATGCACTTTTTTATGGTTTTATATGTGAGTCTTTTTATGATGATGTGAAATGCAATGCCTATATGATGAATTTTTACACTTGTGTGTGTGTTTTATATATGATTATGCATGATGTTGTGTTTGTATGTTTCCTATATGTGATTATGAATGTGCCAATTTAGAATGTCATTAGCCATTTGATCTGTTACACTATTGAGGTTTCTGGGAACATGTGTGAATGTAATGGATTCAAATGTTCTAACCATCTGTTTAGTGTGCAGGAATTTTCTAAAGAGGCAGGGATCGTGTACCCGGTAGTAGTTGTTCAACTGGGAGACAAGCAGCTGGGAGGCTAAGAATACATCGAGATGGAGAACGCCTAACTGGAGAGAGGCGGCTAAGAGGCCATTGACACCATCATATTCGGCTTGGTTGTTGGTTGCACTACCCACGCATATTCCATTGATATGGATCAACTCGTGCAATGGAGAGTAGATGACCCATGCAGCTGAGGCAAGGTTTGGAGACCATCTGCTCGCTCCATCATCAAATCCAATGTACCGATCTGAGGTAGAATCCATCTGGGGCAATGAGGGGAAACAATACATAAGACTCACTTTAAAAATGTGTAAAACAAAAAAGGACAAGACTATGTTACAAGCTGAACTACCGTCAATTAAAGAGGTGACGTTAGAGGGAAAGTGGTTTGGACTTTCAGGGGATGAGTGGTCATTCCTTTGTGTGACACGATGAGCCCTAGGAGATGGCTCGTTGGGACACAAAAAAACACACTTGAAAGGGTTCAAGCAGATTTTGTACTTGCGACATCGTAGGAAGGCTTGGAGCAAGCCGTCTATGTGTTGTGCTTGCTTCTGTGATAGCACAAAGAGGTTTTCAAGATAGACCAACATGATGTGGATGAGGTCATGAAAACAGTGTGTCATGGCACACTGGAAGGTGGCTCCAACGTTCTTTAGACCAAAGGGAATTACTCGATAGGAAAATGTGCCCCACGAGGTTGTGAATGCAGTCTTGTAACTATCTTCTTTTCAGATTTGGATTTGGTTATATCCAGAAAATCCGTCCATGAAGGAAAAGACCTCATGTTCGGCACATGCATCGATAATCTGATCGATGAAGGGTATTGGGAAGTTTTCTTTGGGACACACCCCATTTAGATCGCGGAAGTCTATGCAAACGCAGATGGTACCCTGTTTTTTATTCATGGGAACAGGATTAGAAACCTAAGTGGTGTACGCAATGGGGTAAATGAAGCCAGCTTTGCATAGCTTCTCAATTTCAGTTTTGATTGTGGCAGCTTTGGAGGGGTGGATGGGCCGTTGCTTTTGGCTCATGGGGCCACATCAGGCCATGTGTCCATGTGGTTTTCCACAATGGATGGATCCAACCTGGGAATTTCAGTGTAAGACTAGGAAAAGATGTTGCGGAATTCTTGGAAGAGGGCTTTGTAGGAAACAACTTCTTTCGGGGAGCAGGATGCCCCCAGCATGATTTCTTTAACAACCTCAGGATTGGTTGAGATGTTCATTTTGATGGTTGGCGAGATGTTGGCCATGTTACCTTATTCGAAGGTGTCTAGTGCCGGAATAGGATTTTTGAACCAGTAGAATTTGCCATGAATGAAATATTTAGTTTCCACAGAAAACTGGTCAGATTGTGACACAAGCTCTTCAGGGAAGAAGAACGAGCGATGGTGCATGTCATCCCATGGGTATTTCGAGGTGGTTAAGGCTTCAAGTATCTCCTCATCGTTGCGGAAGCAATTAAGAGACAGTTTTGATGGACTGTCGGTGATGGTGGAGACAAGAGGGTCTATAGAACTAGACATCATGTGAATAGACATGGTGTCTAAAGAACAAGGTGGGGGGTGAACTTCTTCGATTAGAGTGATCTCAGATTCAAGGGAATGTTGTCGAAGGTTGGCTAGAGCCATTCTAAACTCGGACAAGTCTTGGCAGTGGTGAGAATAGTGTCCATACAATCCGTAGAGGGAGCAAGCATGGTTTGTTCTCAATGACTTGTTTCTCACTATTGGCCCGCTTGAGAGTTCAACCACGGGGAGGTTTTTCGTTCTATCCATGGCATCCAAATGCACGTGGATTATGGGAATCTCAGGGCGGTTTTGAGTTGGATGGCCCTTTTCTTCACAGACGGCGCAAGGTAGGATCTGTCGAGGTTCAACGGTAGCTTTCACATTTTTTCCCCTGGCCCTTTTTGGGTGGGGCAGTGTGGGTGTGGGTGCGGTGGTTGGTTTTTACGGGCCAGGTGGAGGATGAGATTCGACTGCAATGGGTTGCATGGGGGTTAAGACTACATGGGGAATTTGTGGTTGGGCCGGTGGATCAAGGTACCACATAGGTATTCCAAATGTAAAATTGGGTAAGTTTAAGGTAGCCATTAATGGATTTCTCATGACACCAGGCGGGGGAAAGAGGAATGGAATTGTGTGGACTAGGGAGGATCTCAGATAAATACCTGATGGTTGCATGTGGGGATAAGTTTGTGGTGGTGGCTGTGCATAATGCTACAGCTGTGGATGATGTTGTGGTTTCTGATGATGCTGTGGCTGCTGCAGCTGCAGCTACTGATGGTGTTGCGGTTGCGGTTAGGGCTGCGACTGTTGTTGATGTTTGGGTGCAGCAGTGCTAGATGAGAGCATGCACAAATCCACAGTCTCATTTGGTGTCGGCGGTGGTGACACTAAGGGGAAAGAAACCATCATGGTGGTATCAGAAAACAACCCAGGGCCCACATTCAACAATGGGGAGGCTGGTATGTTTTCAACCATGGTGTTGACCGTAGGGATAACATTGGTGGGTGCGATTAGCCCTTGTGGGTCAATGGTGTTGATCATAGGGATAACGTTGGCAGGTGCTATTAGCCCGTGTGGATTGTGATAAGTCAGTTGGTCAACCATCATGATTTTCCATTAGTGAGGGAATATCATGAGGCAGAAAACAGTTGATCATACGGGTCTCATGGCATACATATAACTTATTCCAAGGAGAATTTTATAGTCCAGCTGAGCATTGACAACCTCTATGTCAATAAGTACTATTTTCCCAGCTAATGTGATGGGAACACGAGGGAGGATTCCTTGGGATTTAGTGGGATGGCCATCATAAGCCCCCAGAGTAGTAGATGATGGTTGCAGAATTGGGGATCCAAGCTTCTGCCAGACTAGGGTTGACATAACGCACGTGGATGCCCCCTCATCCACTATGCACTGGTGCACGACCAAATTCTGGATAGACACCGGGATTTGGAAGGAAATGGTTGATGGCATCCGTGGTTCTCCATTCTCCATGTCGAATGTGATCAACTTGGAGTCAGAGGGGTCTACAACACCAAGGGAGGCTAGTAAGGATTTTCGCTGCGTTTGGCAAGTTTTGAGTACCTCAAGAGCGGACATGGCGGTAGGTGTTTGGGCCAAATCATCCACGATGCTGTAGCTTACAGTAGCTCTAGCCGTGATGTAGTTGGCAACCTGCCATATGGGGGGGCACAGAGGGAAAGGGGGTAGCTGAAGAGGTGCATTGGCTGTTTTGGACATAGATGCCACTGATGTGTCAGCGGATTCGGTATTGGTTCCTTACTGATTTAATCTGGTCTGTAAATTGACCTCTTCAGTTGTCATAGCTAGCAGGTGGTGAACACCTGTTTTTGTTGTCAGAGGTGCCCTCAAGGCGTTGGTATTGGGCTGGGGAGTGGGTGCAGTTGCTACCAGTCCTTGGATTGGCAATGGGTTTTGGAGGACCATGGATGGGGGCCCTGGTGGTGCCAGGTTAGGTTGAGCTTGGGCTGCTGTATTAGTAGCATGCTGAACCTCATTGTGAATGGCTTGCTTGGAGTGACCCATGAAGGGGCATTCGTGTGTATAGTGCCCATAGACCTCACACAACTTGCATGGCTGGTTTGTGCACAATGGAGCGTTGTATCTAGGTGCGTTTTTGGTTGCTAAGGATTTTGGGCTGGCCAATTTACCCTAACATTGTTGGGAGGGTTTGGTTGTTGACCGCCTCTCTACGGTTGATTGTTTCCTTGGTTCCAGGCTCGGATATTTCTGGCCTGCCCTTGTTGATTATTGGGGGTTGATGGTTGGGACGATTTTGTTATGCAAACACCTGCCCTAAAGGTGCAGGAGGAGTGGGGCTGGGGGCTTGAATGACTTGCACTGGTGGTGCATAGTAAACTTGGTTGGGTGCAGGTGCCAAAAATGTGGGCATTTGTACCGCATATTGTTGTTCCAACCAAGCTAGTGTCTGGGTCTACTGTGGTGGCGCAGGTTGTGCATAAGAAGTTGTAGCTCCGGAACTGGGACATAATTCTTGCATAGTCCAGAGTTTGGTTTTGGTAGGAAACACTGGGGGTGTTGCTTGGTTGTGGTGGTATTGTAGGTGGTATCAGACGGTGCTGTGGTTGGTGGGAGAAAGAACCTATGATGCTATCTGCGGCATGGGATTCCCTTGGTGCATCCCGATAGGAGGTTCCTGCATGGGGATCGTCTGGAATGACAGTGTAAAGGTATCCAGACTATGCATAGATTAGATCAAACTACTGAGCTTTCAAGATGGCCTCCTCTTCGGATTGGGGATGTTCGGATGTGATGTCCTTTGCTATAGGTGGTAGCAAAGTTTTTAGGAACCAATATAGGAAGATCTTGTCATTAAGTTGAATCTTGCACAAACTATGACGTCGCTACCACTCATGGATGTGGTTGGTTATGTGGGTCGCAATATTTTGGTGGCAAGATAACAAGATCCCCACCCCTCTAAACCCTAAAAATCCCAAGAAAAAGTATAAATAGAGGGGTGAGGGTCAAATGAGGGTCGTGCATGGATGTCCTTGGGTGGTGTAGGTCATGTAGAGCTTAGTCAGGGATTTTTTGGGTTAACAGTGCCTACGATGTTTTCAAGGATAGTTGTCATTGCATTCAAGGAATTCATTCATAAATTATTGGATTTCTAGATGGATGATTGGATCATTTATGGTTTTGTAAAATACCATACTGTGAATCTTCAATAATGCTAGAAAGATGTCAGCAACATCATATTTCATTAAATATGAAAAAGTGTGTATTATGCGTTCCATTTGGGATTTTTTTGGGACATATTGTATGTAAGAATGATATGTTGGTCGATCCTTCCAAGATTGTGGTAATTGTCAACTTATCGACACCTATGACAGTAAAATAGTTGAGGGAGACATTTGTCCACATAGGGTATTACCTGAAGTCCATAAGAGGATATGTAGTGATCACTGCACCAATGGAGAAGCTATTGAAGAAATATGCGAAGTTTGAGTGGAACGACGAGTTCCAAATAAGCCTCGAAAATTAGAAGCAAAAGATGGTCACAACACCAATATTGGTCTTTCTGGATTGGACGAAGGAGTTCCATGTTCATGTCGACACTTTGTCAGTTGCATTAGGACTAATCTTGGATCATCTAGGGGGATGAACAATCAATCACCCAATTGCATTCACAAGTGATAAATTGTCTACGACATAAAGAAACTACACAACAACATAAAGAGAAGGATTGGCGATGGTGTATGATTTACAAAAAATTTGCCACTACTTGTTAGGAGGACATTTCAAAATGTTTACGGATCAATCAGAATTTAAGTACCTGGTCAACAAGCCAATGTTGGAGGGGGGACATCTGTTGATGGTTGTTTCTATTTCAGGAGTTTGATTTTGAGATTGGTGTGAAACCAAGAAGTTTGAATGTAGAACCTGACCATCTATCAAGGAAAGAGTACGGAAAAGAACTAAGCAACATTGAGGATGGATTTTCTGATGCACGGTTGTTTAAATTCAGGATGGTGGATGACCATTATGAGAAAATTGTTCAATTTTTGGTGGCAAGCAAAGCCCCAGAGGATTTTACCACAACTCAGAAGAAGCAACTAGTTGTCAAAGCTTCGGATTTCCAACTAATCTCATGACAACTATACAAGATGGGGTTAGATGAAATTCTACGTCGATATGTTCTTCCACATGAGTAGGAAAGAATATTGGTAGAGGTGTACGACGAGATTATAGGAGGACATTATGGAGATCATGCAACTTCTAGGAAGATACTCTGAGCTGGCCTATGGTGGTTGACAATGCATGGTGATTCCGCATATTACGCTAAGAGTTGCGATGTATGTAAATGAACAAGAAAACCATCCTAGAGAGATGAGATGTTGTTAGTACCTCAGATAACATTACAACCATTTGATAAATGGGTAGTGGATTTTCTAAGACCCATCAATCCTCCAAGAAAAATGATAGGTGCATGATATACCATCACTATGATAGACTACTTGACACGATGGGTTGAGACAGCACCAATGAAGGATTGTACAACTGCAACAACAACGTGGTTCCTGTTCAACAATATGATTACTATATTGGATGTCCCAAGGTATTGATGAGCGATCAGGGGGCTCACTTTTGCGAACTAGACAATTAAAGCTATGACTAAGGAATTTCGTATTTATTACAAGAAAAGCACTCCATATCAAACACAAGCAAATGGAGTGGTTGATGCATTCAACAAGATATTGGAGAGCGTGCTGAAAAAGGTACACAACACAAATTGCGACAATTGGGATCTTAAAATTCTTGTGATATTATGGGACTACAGGACAACATGTAAAATATTGACAAGACAAATGCCATTCAAGTTAGTTTATGGATAAGAATCAGTGATGTAGATGGAATATATGATTCCTAGTATACGCATAGCGGCAGCAATACGCATGAGTGACAAAGGAAAGATTGAGAAAGCTATTACAACTCGAACAGGATTGATTCATCGTAGGTTTTCACCAACAAGTAGAGAAGGATCGACAGAAGGCATGGCATGATCGCCATGTAAAAGCAAAGCACTTCCAGCAAGGAGATATGGTTCTCCTCTACGAAAACAAGTTCGAAAAGCACCCATGTAGGCTACAGATGCATTGGTTAGGTCCCTATGTTATTCATTTCATTACTGACAGAGGTGTGGTAAAATTTCAATAGTTAGATGAAGTATTGTTACTGAAACTGGTGAATGGAAGTCATCTAAATCCCTACCGGGATAGCCAGACGCGATTCCAATGTTGAAGCCACATAGAGAAAAAAAATGGAAAAGTTCTGAAGGGAAGTTTGTAGATAGATGATGGAGGAATAAGAAAAAGGGAATCATAGCAAAGTTTGAATCTTGGTGACATCGAACGAGGTGCGAAATGCTATAATAAGATAATAAATGCAGTGATTAAACCAGTAAGTTGAAGACACAAATGGAGAAGACGCATATTGATCGACAAATGAGACCATTATATTTGTAGAATCGACGTCAAATTTGGTCAATATTCGAGGGATTTGGAAACGATGGTCAAACTATTTCGCACGAAAGGCACAGATGCTATAAAAATGGGCCAAGGGGCATGATTCAACTCATTGTGCGCATTGAGAAGACGAATCAGAGCAAACAAAATTGTAGGAGAGCAATGAAGAGTGAGAGAGAAGAGTAGTGCAGTAACTATGGTGTAGCTCATTTCAAGCACTAGTATGCAGGGATCACCACTGAAAAGCACGCCCATTGTGGAAGATAAGCCATAGATTCAATATGTTTCAACATGACCAATCAGGAGGAAAAGGATTGTGAATCACCCAATCTCTTTAGAACAAAGGATCAAATCCACTCGCAGTTCAACAAGGGCAATAGAGGCAGAGGCTGGCCCATTGACTATAGCAGCAGAGGAGTCTACAATGAGGAAAGGTCCGACAAGAGATGATATCTTGGGGTAGGTACCACTGAGGAAGGAAGTAGCACCAGTGGTCCTCATCAGTAAGAATTAGAAGTACACTATCAAGATACCAGCGATACCGAAGGGAGTCCATGTGACGATGAACATTGTTTTGTGGTTGCAAAAGTTGCAATACAATGATCACAACATTTTGGCATACCCGAAATGCATAGAGGGAAAATTTGAGCATAGAAAGCATGGCGAAGAGGGTCCCATCACCATAGAACCAACGCAATGGGAATTAGGACTGCAATGGTCTAGGCTGTTGTCGATTATCCACATGCCTCATTTTGGGCACTCCTCGGAGGTCAATGTGTGTGTAAAATAGTTGCTATCATGTTTCCATGGTGGGTATATGTTGTTGGATGCAAAGGTCCCAATCATGGTTGATTTTATATCACAAATCACCAAATTTCGCAAGGAGGGGGTCGATCCGTCCCAATAATTCAAAGGGAAAGACAACAATGAGAAATTAGTAGCAAGACTGAAGAAGAAGTATGATGTTGTCAAGGAAAAATAGTTGTACCTCATTAACACCATCAATGACGTAAAAATCGAAGAAAAGTTGTTGGTCATGAAGTTAGTGCAAAAGAACAGGCCAAATTAGTGCATGTGAGGAGTCATCGCATGTGCAGAGAAATGCACATCAGGATTTGATATGAATTGGTCTTGATTTTTGCTGAATGAATTGATGGAAGACATCGTATTGACACAAGAGGTGGGAAAACCATTTACCTATTCCTGGTTATTGATACTGATCAAACTTTTTGGTTGTATGGAACCAAAATACTATCAAGGAATGGAGGTTGACGTTGCCAAATTTGTAAAGGAGCACAGTACAATAATCTATGGGAGCTCAACAGCAAGGAAAAGAAAATTGACAACAACATCCTTTTCTATTTGTACTTGGATGCACTACGGGATGCAACAACGAAGATACTGTGACTCATATATGAGGTCACATTGAAGTACAGAAGGACTGCACAATTAGAAATAGGACCGCATGCCATCCATATTCAGGTGTGACATGATGCCAAGAACTAGTGGTTGACAACACAATACAAGTTGAGTGACGTAGAGCTGGATGCCATCATCGACGAATAGCCACTAGAGTGGAAGGTTCCAGTTAGCACTAAGGAACTATCGAACACAAAAATGGACCGCCACCAGATATTCTGATCGACTAGGATAAGACAAAGGAATCAGAATAGAAATCATAGGAGAAATTGTTTGATACTCCGACAAAATTAGACTTGGAGAAGAAACATGAAGAGACATTGACAAAGTGTCAGTTTGAACAAGGCGAAAGGAGCAGTATCGCAAGGCTCTCCAACAATCAAGTGAACAAGGTAGTAGATTCAATCACCACGACAACCAATGAGAATAAAACCAAGGTAGTGCATCATGTAACAGGTTAATTCTGTCAATTCACAAGGTTGTTGCAAACACTCACAAATACAGTACTGGAGACATGAGTGCCACTAGAGGGTGTGTTACAAAGAGTAGTCGAGAAACACCTCTAAAATAAAGTGCGGTTGGTGTAGATTGTACCATAATAAATAATTGCAGGAAATGAGGACACTAACATGACTTTAAAGGGGTTCAAATTGATTAGTCTCAACCTCAATGAACTCCCAATGCACATGCTGACACGAGTTCAGCTAGTAGCAAGCGAAGAGATTAAAGATTGTGAGGCATCAGTCCATGACCAACTGGTTCAGTCTAGTCAGTAGACAAGAAGTCAGGTGGAGGAACTTTAGTGCCTAAAAGTAGACAAGGAAGCCATCCTCGAAAAAAGGACCAAGGTTTTTGACGACATGCAGAGATTAGAGAGAGTTATCTCGATGTCTTGTGAAAATATTATGGACATTACTCCAAAGATGTTTGCAGAAGTGTAAGTATTGTGTTTAGGCATACTCGTCACCGATTTACGGAAAGAGAACGTGGATTTATAGGATCAAGCGGTACCAAGCACACTGCCGGAGCAGCTAGTGGAGAGAAAAGAAGTGATTGAAGACATCACAACAAAAATTGTGGAAAGCGAGAAGGTAGTCCAAACAATTACAGAGGAAATCACAAATTTTTGTGGAATCTTGGTGCAAGATGAGAAACTACACCAACTGGAAGCACAACTTAGCGCAACGAAAGCACAATTAACAACACTGCAGGGATCCCTCAAAGAGATTCCCCCACTTGCACAGGTGACCAAGGCAGTGGAGCTTAAGGTGTTGTAGCAGTGTGTCAATAAGGTGTGTACAAGGCACCAGAGGAGGTATACACAGTTAGATGAACTGCAAGGCATAGTAGAGCAAGTGGCACTCAAATCCGTGGAGGAGATCATGAAGATGAAGGAAGAGTTAACCATAGTGCAACAAATGAATGAAGAGTGTTGAAATATTGTAACTTCGAAGAATATTCTATATGTATCTTTTTATGGTCCCCGATGGTCCTACCGGGAGAACCACTTGTATTACTTTGTATCCCGATGCTTCTAATCGGAAGATCTAATAAGAGTCATGAGGTAGTCCCCTCTAATTGTAAAGGTGGGTCATTAGCACCCTAGTGTGGTTACTTGAGCCTACATGTGTAACTCGAGCCTACATGATTTAACTCGAGCCTACATGTCGAATGAGTTAATTCAAGTGAACAGATGAATATAAATAGAGGTGTCGTGCTCTTCATTTGAGACACACACTCTCACTTGTGTAGCGCATTAGTGGAGAAGAGAAGTAGCTGGAGAAGGAGGAGGATCAGGCTTTGATCTCCTTGTTGGTTTTATATTTTATCTTTTTGGGGCATCTATATTGAGGAATATTTTGCTGGGTTTTTCCCCTTAGGGTTTTCCCAGGATAAATCTTTGTGTTCTTTTTGTATGGTTGTGCTTGTCTATCTTTCAGTGATCATGTTTATATGCTTTTGTTATGAAAAAGAAATGAAATACTGATGTCTTAGCTAAGCATATGAAATGTTAACATGGAATCAGAGCTAACCTGAGAAGAATACATTATGCAGCTACAGAATCTAGGGATTCTTAATTTTTGGGTCTCTCTCCACAATCCATCAGCAAAAATATGCTAGGCTGACTCTCCATTGAAGGGCGCATCTTTCTGTCGAAGTGGAATTCGATTCCGAGCATTTTTAGTTTTCGATGTGGAAATTAGGACTCTCTACAGAAGAGGAATTTTTGAGTGAGACTAGAATAGGATTTTTCTCCTCATCAAAACTGAATTTTAGAGACCTGGATCAAGAAATTTGGTTGGGTGAAACTCTGGGAATCTCAAACCCTAGTTTGACCCCAAGCTAGAAAAACACTAAGTGCTAAAACTGTTAAGTTTTGGTACATTATCTATATCTCGATATTGGAGAAGGATCACGAGCTGAAAATTTCAGGGGCCAAATATAAAATCCGGATGTACACTGTATCCAAAATTCAGCCTCATATTCGATATATTCTGGGATATATTATCCCTCCAAGTTAGGGTTCTAGCCTCTTCCAGAATTCATCCCTAAACAGGACACCTAAGGAGAACTGCAATATCTTGGGCTACAGAGGTCCAAATGGAATTCCTGAAGATGTTCCAGAACGGGAATGGAATTTAATTTTAGTTTTCCAAATATCAGACTTAGAAGATGAACCAGTGACACGTGGAATTCCATACAACTTCCCTGTTCTGAACAGTCCTGTAACAGGTCACCTTGGGAAAAAGATCATAAATCCTAAATGGTAAAACCAATTCTGATGAAACCTATGGTGTTGGATCAGGGACATGTGAGGTTAACTCATTGATAAATTTTAGACACATAGGATTAGTAATTTTAGAGATATCACAGACAGTAACAGGAATTTTTGCAGAAGAAATTGGAAATCTAGGGCTTCCTTTTCCGGGAGCTTCCCTCCACTGTTTTCAGAAAAGGAGTACATTGGACAGCTCCATTTTAAGAGATATATCTATATATCCAATTAGATATGAAAGATTCCAATTTTTGAAAATTAGGGTTTCTGTGACAAACCCTAGATCAGCGAGCTTCGGAACCAAGACGGACACCTAAAATCGGTAAGATCTAATCCTTTGCTATTTTCATTTGAGGTTCTCATTTCAAAGTGATCTATCACATCAGCTTGATGATAAGCTTGGTGAAGTTGAAAAATTCCAATCCTAGAAGTATATGATCTCTCTGAAGAAAATGGTTTGGACACCTACATGAGTATAGAGGTTCCAGTTCCAGAGGAATATGAGGCTAGAAGCCTTACACAAGAAGAACTTGGTCAAGGCCAAGAAGATCATTGCTGATTCAGTCATGAATAAACTTGTACCACAAGTGTCTCCCCAAAGACACTGAAGATGTTTGATTCCTTAACCAAGCTATTTGAAGATAAGAACTTAAATCAGAAGATGGGTTTGAGAAAACAGTTGAAGAATGTGAAGATCCAGAATGCAGAACAACTTGAAGCGGTAGAAGAAGAAGTGGAGAATGCAGAAGTGGTGATAGCCACCTTGAATGGCCTCCCAGGATCATGGTATTCATTCATGCAAAGAATGTGTGCCAGAAGGAAGTAATTACTTTCAACAGACTTTGGGAAGAAGAAGCATCTCGTCTCATAAGAAGAGAAGAAGAAAGATGGAAGCAATTGAAGATCAAGCTCTCACCATTCAAAGAAGATCCCTCAAGCGATGAGGAATATGAAGAACTCAATTCTTAAAGAACCTCTTATCCATATTATCATTTGGATAAGAAATTATGATTTCATGAATAAAGAAGATGATGAAGCAGAATGATCAAGAAGGAGTCTACCCACGAAACAAACAAAAGATAAGTATTCAATTGTCATTGTTTTGTTATGCATTTGATTATATTCAGTTGATGTGTTATGCATGATAGATTGTTTGCATTAATGACTGTATACTACTAATATGCACGTGATGGGTAAGTAGCTCATGGTGCTATACAACTCTCCATTTCTACTTATCTAGAATGAAACCTCTTTGCTGACATATTGGATTAGTGCACAATCTCAATGTTGTCCTAGTAGAGATGGAAGGCATCTAGAAAAGTTTCCATGACATATGGATGAATGTTGTATTGGCTAAACAGTTGCATGATGCATAAGAATTTGTCTTTATTCATATGTTTTATGAAATAGTTCTAACCGTGCAACTGGTGCATTTGAATTGTAGGAAAGGTCCTGTACAACCTCCTACAAGAAAAAAAAAAGAAAAAAGGATGAGACTTGTTCCGAAGAACAAGTGATGACAATTCAAGATTCACTCCAATAAACATGAATCTGAAGCTCCCAGGGTCAGAGACACCATGATGGAAGAAAGAGCTTCAGAAAGCGGTAGATCCACCTTGAAGGATGAATACCACCGTGGGTACGAGAGATAACTCAAGATGAAGAAAACAATGCCATGAAAGAAGATATGATCAAAGAATAACAATTGATCATGGGGAATGATGTATACGATATGATTTCGAGACATAAAGGGAAGTACATAGTATCTATGGATCTACAAGAACAAGTGTACAAAGCAAGGTTCATGATTTTCCTCTGAAAGAATAGACTATGACATGACATACTCTATTGACCAGACCTACTAGAAGTATATATCAAGCATAGAACCACTTGTACATAATGAAGAAGGAAGATGATACTCCACTTCAGGGGGAGTGACTACAAAAGATATCTGAGTTCAACATGGTACGACATGATGGATAGCTTTGTGATGGATCGAGACTTTACTAAGAGTAAAGTGGGTTCCAACCTTCAAGGTTGAATGTAGAAGACTAGGATATGTTGATGACCTGACAAGATGAAATCATGGAAGATGTTATGATGAAAGAATACTAGAATGATGTTTGGGATATAGTACTCAAACTAGAAAGCAAGAATGTGGTATCTTACAAATGGATTTGCAAAATAAAATATGTTGCTGATAGAAGTAAGGAAAGACTTGTGGCTAGAGGTTTCTATAAGAAAGAGGGAATTAATTCTGAAGAGACACTTACTCCAGGAAGCAAGGTACACTTACTTCAAAACTATGATGGTAGTTTTTTCCATGATGAAGTAAAGACAAGCATTCCTTAATGGTATGATTGGGGAAGAGTTTTACATCGAATAGTTACAAGGATTTGAAGTTGAAGATAGATGGACTCACATATAAGGCCCTCTATGGCCTGAAGCAAGCTCCCAAAGCTTGGCATGGAAGAATAGATAGTTTGTTGACAAGAATGGGCTTTGCCAAGAGTAAATCCGATCCTAACCTTTACTACAAGGTTGTAGAAGATGGACCTATCATACTATCACTATATGAGGATGATCTATTTCTGACAGGGAATGAGAAACAGATTGTAGAATACAAGAGGAAGTCTGCTGAAGAATTTAGACCTTGGTCTAATACTTTACTTCCTAGGTCTGGAAGTAAGAAGGAATCTTTCTCAATCAGGGAAAGTATGGAATAGAGATATTGAAAAGATTCAATATGTTGGAATGCAAAGCCATGGATACTCCCATGGATTCCAACCTGAAGCTATTAGCTGATGACTCATCATAGTTAGTGGATGTGACTCATTACAGATAGATCATTGGGTCATTGATGTACTTAACAAATACTAGACCAGACATTTGTTTTGCTGTGAACACCTTAATTCAATATCTAGTTCAACCTAGACGGGTTCACTTGGTAGCTGCAAAACATGTGATGAGGACTATAGATTTTGGTCTATACTATGATGGTAGCCATAAGTATAGATTGTATGGCTATATAGATGTAGATTGGGATGGAAGTATCTCAGATAGAAAAAGAAGTACAACAGGTGGATGTTATAGTCTGGGATCTGCTATGATTTCATGGTTTCGCAGAAAGCAGTTTAGTGTTGCTCTAAGCACAACCGAAGCAGAATATATAGTAGCTTACTCTACTAGTTGTGAAGCCATATGGCTTCAGAATCTAATGTCAAGATTATTCAACCTAGAGTTGGACACTACTATGATTCTATGTGATAACCAGAGTTGTGATGACAGAGAACCTTGTGTTCCATCGTAACACATATAAATCCAGTATTTCTACGTACGAGATAAGATGCAGATGATGATGTTTCAGTATTCCCATACTGAAGATATAGATGATGTTTCAGTATTTACATACTGTAGATGCAGATGATCGTGATTCTGTATTTCGATACTAAATATAGAAATGATGATGCTTTCAGTATTTCTATACTAAAGATATAGATGATGATGCTTTCAGTGTTCACATACTAGAGATACAGATGGAGATAGTTCAGTATTCACATACTGAAGATGTAGATGATGATGTCCTGACAAAGCCTCTGTCTCGAGTAAAGTTCGAACACTTTCGAGACAAGCTTGGTGTTGTTCGGAAAGACCTTCCTCGAAAGGGGGAGTAGTGATGTTGCAGTGGGATTGTATCATCCCTGGGCTCTTTCCCTAAAGTGATCCGGTGACCTCAGTCATCAAGAATGAAGAGGGATTGTATCATCCCAGGACATATGTCCAGAAGTGATCTGGTGACTTCGGTCATCAAGAATGTGGTAGGATTGTATCATCCTTGAACTTTGATTCAGAACGGATCCGGTGGACTTCGGTCATCGAGAAGCTGGTAGGATTGAATCATCCTTGGACTTCGGTTTAGAACAGATCCGGTGAACTTTGGTCATCGAGAAGGTGGTAGGATTGTATTATCCTTGGACTTCAGTTCAGATCGGATCTGGTGAACTTCGGTCATTGAGAAGGTGGTAGGATTGTATCTTCCTTGTACTTCGGTTCAGAACGGATCCGGTGAACTTCGGTCATCGAGAAGGTGGTAGGATTATATCATCCTTGAACTTCGGTTCAGAATGGATCCAGTGACTTCGATACTTGAGAACGTGTGTTGATCTCGTAATTCCTAGAGGAAGGATTGTCTAAGTTCCACATCTGTGTTGATCCCGTAATTCCGAAAGGAAGGATCGTTAGTAACTACGTAAAGACATCAATCCCGTAATTCCGAAAGGAAGGATCATTGAACTGATCCCGTAATTCCAATAGGAAGGATTGTATGAGTTCCACAAATGTGTTGATCCCATAATTCTAAAAGGAAGGATCGTTAGTAACTCCGTAAAGACCTAAATCCCGTAATTGCGAAAGGAAGGATCGTTAGTAGCTCCATAAAGACTTGATCCTGTAATTCCGAAAGGAAGGATCGTCTGAGCTCCACAGATGTGTTGATCTCGTAATTCCGAAAGGAAGGATCGTTAGTAACTCCGTAAATACCTAAATCTCGTAATTCCGACAGGAAGGATCATCTGAGTACCACAAACATGTTGATTCCGTAATTCCAAAAGGAAGGATCATGTTGATGATGATGATGTTGATGTTTTCATGATGTTGATGTCTTGATGATGATGATGTTGATGTTTTGATGATGTTGATGTTTTTATAATGATGATGATGTACTGATCGAAAGATCAGAGTGTGATGATGATGGTATTTTGATGTCTTGATGATGTTGATGTTTTTATAATGATGATGATGTACTGATCGAAAGATCAGAGTGTGATGATGATGATATTTTGATGTTTTGATGATGTTGATGTTTTAATGATGTTTTGATGATGATGTTGTTTTCATGATGATATCTGATTGAAAGATCAGAGTATTATGATGATGATGATGTTGCTGATGATGATGTTGTTGATCGAAAGTTCAAAGTGCTGATGATGATGTTGTTGATTGAAAGATCAAAGTGCTGAAGATGATGTTGCTGATCGAAAGGTCAAAGTGTTGAAGATGATGTTGCTGATCGAAAGGTCAAAGTGTTGAAGATGATGTTGCTGATCGAAAGGTCAAAGTGTTGAAGATGATGTTGCTGATCGAAAGGTCAAAGTGCTGAAGATGATGTTGCTGATCAAAAGGTCAAAGTGCTGAAGATGATGTTTCTGATCGAAAGGTCAAAGTGCTGAAGATTGTTGCTGATCGAAGCGGTCAAAGATTGTTGCTGATCGAAGCGATCAAAGTGTTGATGTTGCTGAAGACTAAAGATTGAAGATGAAGACTACATGATGTTGAAAATCTTCCAATGATTTATAGATGTGTTACCCTGATGATGCTGATGATGCTCTCTCTCTCTCTCTCTCTCTCCTGTTATTGTTTTTTTGATGTTGTTGTAGAATACCCTTCTCGTTAAGGGGGAGTGTTGAAATATTGTAACTTCGAAGAATATTCTATATGTATCTTTTTATGGTCTCCGTTGGTCCTACTAGGAGAACCAATATTCTATATGTATCTTTTTATGGTCTCCGTTGGTCCTACTAGGAGAACCACTTGTATTACTTTGTATCCCGATGCTTCTAATCGGAAGATCTAATAAGAGTCATGAGGTAGTCCCCTATAATTGTAAAGGTGGGTCATTAGCACCCCAGTGTGGTTACTTGAGCCTACATGTGTAACTCGAGCCTACATGTCGAATGATTTAATTCAAGTGAACGGATGAATATAAATAGAGGTGTGGTACTCCCCATTTGAGACACACACTCTCACTTGTGTAGCGCATTAGTGGAGAAGAGAAGTAACTGGAGAAGGAGAAGGATCAGGCTTTGATCTCCTTGCTGGTTTTATCTTTTATATTTTTGGGGCATCTATATTGAGGAAGCTTTTGCTGGGTTTTTCCCCTTAGGGTTTTCCCAGGATAAATCTTTGTGTTCCTTTTGTATGGTTGTGCTTGTCTATCTTTCAATGATCCTGTTTATATGCTTTCGTTATGAAAATGAAATGAAATACTGATGTCTTAGCTAAGCATATGAAATGTTAACAAAGAGAACCCAATGGACTGAGAATTAGACCAGTGCGCAACAATCAAATCAAAGTTCAAAGAAGTCATCGTTCAAGTAAAAACTAAATATGACAAATTCAAGGCAAAGTTGAATGCACCAGTGATTTCTAGCTAACGTGGATCGGGGATGAGCCACAAGTTTGTGTTGGGTTCCTATTGGCAAGGGTTTAGGGTGTGTAAGGTGTGCTTCCACCATTGACAAGGAGGACATCGACAGAAGAAAGAGTCGACAAAGTGGAAGGAGAAACCAACAAGTTAGGAAGTTTTGGTCAAAGTATCTAGGAGATTTGTCAAGTGGACCATTTTGTAATGGCTTAGCAAGCCTATAAATAGAATTAGGAGTGCAGTAATTGAATGATATAGAGGATCGATTATCTATCAACTTTCATCGTGTGATTTTGTAAGTCTTATCTATGATCTAGTTTAGAGGAACGAATGTATTTTCTGGTCTGAGGATAATCGAACAAAGGATGTTTTGTGATGTATTTATGGGATTGATGATATGAAGATTAGGTTGGTGATATATCTTTGTTTCTTTTCGGTGTTGAATGGTGAATGATGCGAATTCTATAATGATGTGATCTCTGTGTTTTATGGGTAAAGATGAATTATGCGAAGCATTTCTGGGTTTATTGGTTTGTTATATGTTGATGTCTTTATGAATCTAAACTATGATGATAGCATATCTTTGTCAATCTAAATATGAGTAAATGTGAATGTAATCCATGAGGATAGGCCGAACTGGTCAATAACAAGAGTAAAACCTAGCTCTTTGGAAGATGTTGCTGTATAACAGTCGATAGTAAGAAATTCCTCTTACCTCTACAAAAACTTGGTTCCTGCAGCCCTCCCTCAGACATCTAGGGTGAGATTGCACCTTCTTCACATGTGTTGCTGGATAAGGTAAAACCTGTCTGGGTTGGTGTTTAGGGAGTTTGCACCCATGGGTGTCGACATATCTACATAGTGAACCCCTATCAACAAAAGTGTGTCAACAAGTACCTCCTTAGACTCGGTTTGTTTCAACATAGTTTATCCCCTCTCGATCTATATCAACACATACAATACCTCCTCACCCTACAGTAATTTAATATTCTTCAATCATGGCAGCAACTCAGCCTAATAGGATGCAAGATATCATTGTTTCTAGGTATGTCCATTTACTGTTACCATAACCCCTTAATGCATTTCGTGATAGTGACTACCTGAAGTATCTTCCAAGGTTCAAGGGACAGAGTCAAACCACAGCTGAAGAACATTGGAATGCATATTATAGTTATGTTGATAACAAAAATATTGAATATGAGGATGTGTGGATGCATGTGTTTGTACAAAGCTTAGATGGATAAGCCAAAAAATGGTTTTGAGAATTGCTAGCTAGGTCGATAAATGGCATTGAAGTTTTAGGGGAAATTTTCATGAAATAGTGGGGAGATGTCAAAGGTCATTTTTATTACATAACATAGTTTGTGTCTTTGAAAATGAAATCAGATGATTCAATTACATACTTTAGAAAACGTTTTAATAAGATGTATGGTAAAATCCCTACAGAGATAAAACCAACAGAGACTTCAACCAAGATTGCTTATGCAAATTCTTTTGATGCATATTTTTCATTTTGATTGAGAGATAAAATACCTAACACCCTTATAAATATGCAAGAGGAAGCTCTAGAATTAGAATCAAACATTCTAGTAGCAAAAAAAGTTAGGGGTGAATCTCAGAATGAAGAAGGGGAGAAAAGAAAGAAAAGGGAACTAGGACCTACTTCTTCAGGTGAGAAATTAACTGTCAATAAAATTGATGAGGTGATAAAGATCATTAAAATCTCGTCTTGAAAAATTTCTAAGTTGGAAATGGAAAACAAGAATATGAACAAACCATTTGAAGAAGGAGATAATAAGAACCCTAATCAATATATGAGGCCTTTCAATCCCATATTTTTTCTTAGAGATAGGAGAAACAATGAAGATAAAAAACTACAACCTCCTTTTCAATATAATATGATAGAAAATGATGAATCAAATGAAATGGATGAATTTGAGATTGAATATCTGGATCAAAATATTGATCAATTCGATCGTAATATTTCCTCCAATTTCTTGACTAAATCAGATTATCATTACGCAAGGGTTTCTAATTATGATATGACAGATGATTTTGAGAAGGGTTTGTTAAATCCTTCATGTAGTACAACAAATGTTTTTCAGGATGCTCCACAAAGAAGCTATGGTCTCAGATATGGAATTAAATAGGTACCACAAGGAAAATAGAGAAGAGTAACTGTTCTATAAAAACAACGACTAGCTCTGGAAAAGAGACATAATTAGAAGGAAAATACAGATAAAACTGTAGACATCAAGGAGGTAGGTAAATCTTCTTTTGGGTTCAATCTCGAGCACAAATTTAGTAGGATCAAAATTCCCATTCTATTAGTTGAACTCATGAAAAACCAATCATATACGAAACCTACTCCTAATATTTTGAATCCTTCCACCAAATTTGTCCCCGCATACACTTTCAATTTATAAGATGAGCATCCCGCCATCATTTTTGTTCCTAAATCATTTTACAATTTTGATGATAAGTCAGATATTCCTCCGCCATTTTATATTACTCTCACAGTTCATGATAAGATCCTACATAATTGTCCTTTAGCATCTGGTGCTTCGCACAATCTTATGCCTAAATTTGTCATGGAGGCTCTAGGGTTAAGCATTACTTAACCTTATCATGTCTTATATTCCTTTGATTCAAGAGCAATTAAATGTCTTAGGGACATAATTTTTAAAAATTAAATGGATGAATTAAATTACTTGACTTGGGTCCATGGAGAGATTATCTAAATCTTCTTATATAGACAATGGACTACATCACTTATATAGATGATTGTATGCATATTCATAACTAATAACATACACAAGTAGAGTCTCAGGGTCAAGCACCTAAATAATTGACTCATCCACCTATGGTAGCTCAGGATTTGTAGGTCCAGGGCATGGTCTAGACTGTAGACTTTTCCTCATGAATTTCCATTGTATATATTTCCTTGCAATGCACCTGGTTACTACCATTAAATATAGCGTCTCAACTCTAAGTTGTGATTCCTCAACAACATCATCTATTTGAATAACTCTCCAACTAGGAATGGGAACCAGTTGATAAGGTGGTGGGGTAGCGATAGGGTATCTACAAGCCAAGACAATCATAATTGCATCCCCGCTTGACACCATAAAAATACAAAATCCTACTGATGTAATTATTAGAATTTGAATGCCATTTAGATATTCAAGTAGAGAGTTCTGATAATGCTGCAGTAATTGAATGGAGAATGAACATACAAACTAAGCAAAACAAACCACACAAGAAATAGACAAGTATTGCTCAGGAATTTACAGTATATTCATCATCATAATATCCGGTTTTACAATGTAGTATACATAGGTAGAATTCAAATGCATGAGTAATGAATTCGAATCCTCCAAGTGGATAAGACGATATCTAACTGAATCTTTAACTCAAGGTCTCCCAATAAAATAGGAGTCCAAATAGACAACTCCCCGATGACCAATAACTCCAACAAGCAACAACAATTAGTTAACTCGGTGCAACTGAGTGTGGTAGGTAGGAAAGGCGCTCCTCCCCATGCAACCATGCATTATCCATGCATTGGTAGTGATATCTTAACTGATAGAGAAGTAACTGATTGTAACTGGAGGCTAACTAAGACTAACTAGTGCTAACACCAACTGACTGAAGTAGGCTGGTGCCGGGACTCCCAGTGGCTCCTAAAATGTAGGGATTGGTCTAGGAGGCGCCCTAACTTATGCATGCACATGCAGTAAGTGGTAGTTAACCTCTAGTAGTGTTCCCCACACTTAAATGACTGGTACATGTGTCCCAATTGGGCCAAGTGGACCCAATTGCACTAGTGGACCCATTTAATTAATTTAGGTTCCTAATTTAGGCTAATTAATCTAATAGAAAGTATGAACAATGGAGGATTAATAATCCTAACACCCCCCCTGAATCCTAACTTGGACAACTATGGGACCTGGTAACAAGACCATAGGTCACCCAATAAACAATCTAAGAGACATAATACAAATGAGGTAGGAAAACCTCTTAGGAAAAACCCCCTCAAGAAAGGAACTGAGAATCAAGCCTTAATGCCCAAAAGAGACCTGAGAAAGGCAAATCTCTTTTCAGTAAAAGACTTGGTAAAAATAGCTGAAATTTGATCCTCTGTCGGACAGTGGTGTAGTGTGATGGTTCTATCATGTACCAGTTCCCAAATGTAGTGCATGTGAACTTATATGTGCTTTGTCCTTTGCTTCTGAATAGGATCACTAGAGATCTTGATTATACTCTCGTTGTCACAATAAAGATCTACTATAGGTGAAGTCAGAATCCTGAACTCTGTCAAGATTCCATGTAGCCAAAATTCTTGAATAGCTACATTAACAGCTCCCCGATACTCTGCTTCTACTGAAGAAAGTGCAAGAGCTTCTTGCTTCTTGCTCAACCAACAAATTGGTCCAGATCCAATCATGAATACAAAACCTGAGGTGGATTTCCTATCATTTCCATCTCCTGCCAAGTCTAAGTCTGTAAATCTTATGAGATCTGGCTTTGCTCCAGCAGCATAGTGGATCCCATAATCAATAGTACCCTACACATAGTGCAAGATCCTCTTTGTTGCCTTCCAGTGCAGCTCATGTGGCTCTTGCATATATCTGGCAACAACACTCACAGCATAAGATATGTCTGGTCTTGAATGAGTGAGATACAGAAGGCTTCCAATGAGCTTTTTGAACAGAGTGTTGTCTACCAAAGGTGTGGAACCACCTTCTTCAAGCCTGATTCCTGATAAGAAAGGACAGGGGGTTTCCTTGCAATCCTCCATGTGAAACCGCTTAAGCATGTTTGATGAATACCTAGACTGTGAGATCATGATTCCTGAAGTATTTTGACTTACTTCGAGACCAATGAACTGTCTTAACAGTCCTAAGTCAGTCATTGCAAATTCTTTATTAAGAGCAGACTTGATGCTACTTAATCCAGCAGTAGAGCTACTAGTAATGAATAAGTCATCTAGATACAATACAACTAGAAGCAAGAACCTCTCCTTCTTCTTCATGTAGACATTGCAATCAAATTTGCACCTTTAAAAATTATGAGATATGAGGAAAGCAACCATCTTGGAGTACCATGCCCTTGGGGCTTGATTGAGTCCATACAGTGATTTCCTCAGTTTGCAGATTAAGGAAGGATTATCAATAAACCCCTCAGGTTGTTTCATATAGATCTCCTCCTCCAGATCTCCATGGAGGAAGGCACTCTTCACATCCATGTGGTGTACTTCCTATCTATTAGAAGAAACAATGGCCAATACCAGCCTGATGGAGTCCATTCTAGCTACTGGAGAGAATGTCTCATTGTAGTCCAAGCCTTGGACCTGAGAATACCCTATTTCCACCAACCGAGTTGTGTACTTGGTTATGGTCCCATCAGCAACTATTTTGGTTTTGTAGATCCATTTGCACTGTACCAGTTTCCTTCCTGTAGGTAACGGGACAAGTTCTCAGGTCTGGTTGTCATGTAGGGAATCAAACTCCTCATCTATGGCTAGCTGCCATCTAGGATCATGGAAATCCTCCCTAAAGGATTGAGGATCTGACCCAAGCATCATAAAATACCTCTCAGCAAGAAGAGGATCTGTGTGAGACAGTGTTGCACTCTCCTTTTGATACTGGGACCTCATTCTTCTTTTGTCATCTTGATCCCTAGCACCATCTCTAGCTGCTTCCATGAGTTTCTTGGCCCATTTAGGCTGCTAGAATGAGGTAGATGCTGGATTTGGATCTAGATACCTTTGAGTTATAAGCTCAATGTCTAGATCAAACTGGGACGACTCCTCTTCTGAATCTGAATCAGAAATGTCAGGATTTAAAACTAAAACCGCAATAGGAAGTGAAGGAATGTTTATACCTTCATCAGCTTCGGATGGGAGCTGTGATGATGATGGAACATAGAATGGAATGAAGTGAGAGAAATAGTATGCCTTAGAGGCATGATCAGCAATCCCTTTCGCTACAATTTTCCCAACGAAGATATTGGTGATCTCTACTGAGTCAGGTCCAAACAATACTTTCTTTGGTGAGCCAGTATGGGTCATCTGATAAACAGATAACAAATTAGTTGCAAGTGACGGCACATATAGGACATCTCTGAACACACCATGCTTCGCTCTGATGGTTCCCATCCTTGCTGCTAGGATTTTGGAATTATCTCCCATGTGAATATGGGCCCTTCTTTGACAATGAGAGAGGAGAAGATATTTTTGGAGGCAACCATGTGGTTGGAGGCTCCAGAATCAATAAAATAGGTTGTAGACCGAGGTAATCCTACTTTCAAAGCATGACATCTTTCATGTCCATTATCAGACTATTTTTCTCTTTGAATGTTATGCTACTTGAGAAGAGCAGACATTTCATCAGGTTCCTTCCTCATACAATGATCTTCAAGGTGATACCCTTTTTCACAGTACGGACATAATATTTTCCCAAATTTCTTCTTCTTAGATTCGGAGGCCCTTTCGAAAGCTTGCTGATTTTGTTTAGAATTCGAATCAGTTTCCTTTGCCTCCTTCTTCTTTGATTTCCCCTTTCCTTGCGCTTTGGAAGAGTCAGTAACCAAGAGAGCTTAATCTTTGGAGGTCTAGATGACTCCCATTCGAATTAATTTGTTTTTATCTTTGATTAAGGATTCAGAAAATGAATCTAAAAAAGGAAGTTTCCAATCAGGAAAGCTTTCCCGCTTGGAATGAAACATAGAGACATAGACAGAGTACTCAGGACCTAGTTTTCTAAGTATGGAAAGGACATTCTTCTCATCCTTCTGCTGTATCCCACACTATTTGCATTGTAGCACTAGAGACTTGAATTTGGAGAAGAATTGCTCAATAGTCTCAAAACTGCTGGGATGTAAAGATACCAAGTCATTCTCCAGAATGTGTCCCTGAAGTTCATATTGTTTGTTAAACAAGCTATCAAGCTTATCCCGGGCTTCTCTAGGAGTCCTTAATCCTTCTAGATGAAAGAGGAGATCTATGGAAATATAAGTACATAAGTACCTGAATGCTTCATCACAACGGTTTAGGAACTTGTTCCTCTATACCGGCTGATGAGGCTCAGCCTCCCATCCATGTATGATCCTGTGGTAGCCATGCTTGCGCAAGGCCAGTAGCATATCAATCCTCTAATCAAGGTAATTGGAAGTTGTGAGGATCAATGGATCAGGAGTTTGAGAACTCATAATTGCTCCAGTAGGGAGATTGCAAATACTTCTTTTAGGCTACGTAGCACCTGTCAATTTCACTGCAAATAACACTAAAACATATGAATTGTTAGAATCGTGATTTTCCTCTCAACATGAACATGTTTTCAAGGTTCGTCATGCCCTCTCCACTGCTCTGAATGAATCCAGAGCTAGAAAATTTTCATAGGGGACTTCTGTGGAAACCCAGGTACTTCTAATGTTCGATGGGGAGAAACAAGCATGAAACCTACATGAGAAGGCTCTGATACCATATTATAATTTGAATTCCACTTAGATCTTCAAGCAAAGAGTTATGATAATGCTGTAGAAATTGAATGGAGAATGAACATACAAACTAAGCAAAACAAACCACACAGGAAACAGATAAGTATTGCTTAGGAATTTACAGTATATTCATCATAATAATATCCAGTGTTACAATGTAGTATACATAGGTATAATTCGAATGCATGAGTAATGAATTTGAATCCTCCAAGTGGATAAGAATGCATCTAATTAAATCTCTAACTCAAGGTCTCCCAATTAATATCGGAGTCCAAATAGACAACTCCCCAATGACCAATAACTCCAACAAGCAACAACAACTAGTTAACTAAGTGCAACTGAGTGTGGTAGGTAGGAAAAGTGCTCCTCCCCATGCAACCATGCATTATCCATGCATTGGTAGCGCTAGCTTAATTGACAGATAAGTATTTGATTGTAACTGGGGACTAACAAAGACTAACTAGTGCTAACACCAACTGACTGAAGTAGGTTGGTGCCAGGATTCCCAGTGGCTTCTAAAATGTAGGTATTGGTCTAGGAGGCGCCCTAACTGATGCATGCACATGTAGTAAGTGGCAGCTAACCTCTAGTAGTGTTCCCCACACTTAAATGACTGGTACATGTGTCCCAATTGGGCCAAGTGGACCCAATTGCACTAGTGGACCCATTTAATTAATGTAGGTTCCTAAGTTAGGCTAATTAATCTACTAGAAAGTATGAACAAGGGAGGATTAATAATCCTAATAGTAATTGGGATGCATGTGTAACACAAAATATGCATACACATGTTTGTAAAAGAATAATGGGACCTAGTCATGGTGGGGGAATATGCCCCATGCTCCAATAAACCTATCATAAACATTGGATGAAACAAACTCAATCCTAATATGTCACAATTGGACCAGTTGTCCAGGAGCATGCCTAGGAGGGATGGAAAACAATGTTCTCTTGACATCATTTCCTCTTGTTGCAGCTTTCATAGCCTCCCATTTGTTAGGACCCAATACCTATTCACTCCACCTCTAGAAATCAATTTACCATAAGTCACTAAGAGGACCCTGCTTCTAATGGACCTCCAACAATCCATCGACTGCATTAATCATCATGTTAATCAACTGTCTGGATGGGAAATTAGAGCACATGGACCCGAATTAGGTGTCCAACCAATCACGCTATGATGTAATTGCCTCAATCATGATACTTTTGATCTCATCTTATTGAGGAGGTGGAGAATCAGAATGAGAACCTAATTAATGAATATA